>JANSTU010041247.1:0-10920 GCA_027564075.1 Bolitophila hybrida | reverse complement strand
CAACCGCGTCCAGTTCCGCAACTTTGTTGCTGATGCCCTATGTCCCGAATAGGGATCGAAGGAATTTATATATATAATAAAATGTATTAAGTAAACCTATGAGCAAAAAAACTGTTATGCAGATTAATTATGAGAGCATAAAAAATATTCTTTTTCTTGACTGTATTAAAAAAATATTTTAATTACCTATTAAAAATAAAAACAAATATTTACGAACCATCCTTATTAACTGCACAATAGGTTGTGATAAGTAAATCTCTCTAAAGGTAACGCATTTCTAAGCAATGTTCATCCTTTCAACGCATCGTTAGGTTTTTTACATACTTTAACTTAATTATGATATAGCGCTGCTGCAGCGTTGACCATGCGGCAAAACTAACGCATGAAAGTACAAATGACAGAATAATTGTTGCTTACAAGTGACGTCACAGCGTGAATTTAGGGCTTAGCGATGTTGATAAGTCGGACAGAATCGCTATACTGTTATTAAATTCTATAAATCTATAGCTCCAATGAAAAGCTATGATCATTTTAGATTAGATACGTGTTGTAACTGTTTTCCAACAACAGCTTATAAGAACAAGTTTTATTCCTATCCACAAAAATACTCGTACACGCTCATTTGAACTCAAAGACTTCAGGCCAATCAGTATACTGCCATCCTTAAATGCCGTTGACATTGTCATGTAGAACCAAATAACAAGCTGTAAATTATCCATTATGGTTGGATTAAGTTCCTCAGAAACTGGAAAATTTAAATCAACTCCATACTGTACGTCTCACCCTCACTGATTTAAAGTGCTACATTCGAAAAACACTTCGGTCTGCCGGCCGGGTTTGAACCGGCGACCTCCCATAAAAAAACGCGTTAGCCCACTCGGCTATGACTATGGTTTAGATGGTTTACGTCTACACCCAACTTTTCATAGAGCCACATGATTCAGCTATTTAGATCTGTTTATAGTGACACATGATTTAAATATTCAGCATGACCCACATGTGCAAGGATGCCTTAAAACAGTTGATTATATCTCATATCACTGTGGATTCGTTTTAACAGTAAATCTAACAGATCCAATTCAAAAAAGTTCTTCAATTTAAAATTAAAAAAATACACACAAACAAGAAACGATTTATTAACTTTCAATTTGGATTTAGGAAAGGTTAGTCGACAACCCCCCAACGGAGTCACAAAAGCCTGCTCGCTCGACAGCGATACGGTTTGGACTCATCTATAAAATGAAAACCATATTAAGGTTATTTTGATGAACACTTAACATATGCAGTCTGTTACAAAACCTCACAAATCGTAAATTCGCTGTTAAACTCAATAATGAAAAATCTGGATTATTTTATATTTTGATATCGCAGCTGGACACAATTTGGAGTACTGTTTTCAATATTTTATATAATTTACTCATCTGTCCCATTCCACAAGTGCACCAACAGCTAGTAAAAATCCTAATATATGGCGACGATAATTTAATTTATTCTTCAATCCTTCATTTATATCCTCCTATCCTCCATAAAGTGCGGTAACCACCTCGGCTATAGCGTCAGTGAAAAAGTTTGTTTTTAGTATACACATTTCGTATAGAACATATTTTAGAATTTTTGGTGTTCATTTAAATCTAGCATTAAATAATCGCATTAAGATACTCAAATCTCCAGTATACAGCAATTTTCTATAATTCCGCATGTTTCGTCCGGAATATAAAAAAATCTGCATAAGAGGGCCTCTAAAAAAGATTTGGTTATCAACTATGCTTTGCATTAATGAACAATATAATCGTATAATAGTTACTCTTATAAATTCACGACAAGCATAATAGGATCTACTGAACTACACATATATGAAAATATATAAATGCTTATTCTCAAATCAAGTACCAGAACCATATATCTATTATATGATCATAATGTCCAGTTAATAAAAACCAGGTTGTTAGTCCACATTCTACAATATGGATAACTATTATAAAATACTAGAGCGTTTGTATAAACGGGAAGCAAAAGAACTTTCTCTGGTCATTAAAACATATAAAAACGGCCGGCCAGTCAGTGGTGAACTCTCTCACGTATACATGAGCTTACAAATGGAATGCCGTGCACTGTCCCCACGGTGACAGCGTTTTATGTTTGATTTTACATATTTATAGAGATCCATAAATGTATAATATATAAATATAATAGTATATAGATATGCATTTGGCATACATGGCATATAGTGCATGTTTATACAATACATATATGTTTATCTATAGTATATTCAGTCGAACAGTGCGCGCGTTTAGATTAAATGCAAATAGTATTATTACATCGTGTTCCGCTTTTTAATTGAATTCAGTGGAATGGTCTCTTCGAAGAACAAACACACACACAAACCCAATCACACAAACACAATCACACATATGAAAATAGATTCTGTTGCGTCCGCCATATGCAATTTTATGTACATTTGTGTGCATCATATGAAACGGAGCCTCTGCGACTGACCCGATGAGAACAACTATATAGCTCCGGAAAACAACACCGTACGAAAGAAGTCAAAATAAATGTCTCTCTGATGTATTCACATTCCGTGCATTTCCGTTTCTTTGGTCGATTTGTGTGGCTTTTAAAATATACCTGAGTTTTTATTACTGTGCAAACTTTTCGTTATCATTGCTGGTGCAACCTTTAAACTTTTGGACTGAAGTACCTAAATAGAATATACCGGAAAGCGTCTAAATTGAAAATAAACAAAGCTTTCGTGTTGCTCATGATATTTAGGAAACGACGTAGGCAATCGTAGACATGTACATGCAAATTTCTATATATATATATATATATATAATTATTATAGTATTATTAAACCAAAAAAATATACAGTTTGTATATGTTGTACGCCATGTGTATTGGGATATCATTGACCTATAATTTGGCGAATGCTATTGTAACGTTGCCAAAACTATAGGGCTAAAAGTGCTCTATGTTTAGAAAACAAATGCGATACATGAACAAAACAAAAAAAATAATTGGCACTTGTCAATCGAAGTGCTGCGCACGATGCGTTCCGGCCACAGCGCGCTGCACTACAAAAGTTCGAACTGCACCGATACGTATGTATATGACAAATTTTGTTATGTACTGCGTATCTTGCACTGCAACGAGTACAGTCAATAAGTTTATATAGTTTATAAACATCACAACGAGATGTTTCGTTGCGAGGTCTGATATATGTATAGATAATATATTATTGATTATTTTTGGGACGAATGACGTTTCAACATAATTAGATTGCAGGCACAACTAAATTTGCTTGACTGTAATCGATGTTTTACTTCAGAAAGATTTATAGCGAACGTGATGTGCATGATATTTTTAAATTGTGAAGATATATTGTTACATAACCTCTCAACGTTTAACAAATAACACTAATATAAAATATAAAACATACATATATCATATTCCACTAATGTTTTCTTATGTATTTTGGCCTGCTAAACTCGATTTTTCTCTATGAATAGTTTTTTTAGATATGATTTTTTGAATTAAAAATATTGAATTTGTGCAATCAAAATAAATTAAATAAAATTTTCCAAAAATTCAGATTTTTCAACAGCAATGCGGAGGCGTCAAACCTCAAAATCGCAAACATTTTAAAAGTGTTATTCTGCAAATGTTGGCCGAAACGAAAATTCCAAATATAAAAAAATAAACCCACTATAATATTGATATTGCTTATATGCAGGCGTTTTATACATGAACTTCAATTACGTAAGAGATGGCGCGCAAAGCTGATAAAAACGAAAATTTGTGTAATAAATTACTGTAACATAAAGCTTAGATAATAGAAACACAAGATATGGAGTAAAATAATCATTTACAATCACTGAGTTTATACATAACACTAGAAAAAAACTATCATATAAAAAAGTGTCTCTTTTAGGTTATGTTAAAATGCAATCAAACATGTAATATGAGTTCAGTGGTTCTGCTTTAAGCACATATATAATGCTGCCATTTCACTAAACAATAATGGGCAGTACTAAATTAAATGTAATCTACGCCAACATAACAAAAGACCTACTATAAAAAATATTAAAAATTAAAAATTGTCATATAAAAAATTTAAAAATGTGCATTATTTTTTATTTAAATGTACGTAGAAATATTAAAAAAACATAATTTAAAAATTTAATATTGTACATATAAAAATTCAAAAACGTCCGATTGAATTAAATTATCGTACGTAATCTTAAAATCAATTTCACAAGTTTAATGTATTATCAATAGATGGCGCCATATATTGATTTTCGGTATCCACTTTAGTGCTGCATCTTTGTAATTTTAATAATGTATTAAAATATTTTTTTTATTTGAAATTCGCCTATATTAATGAAATTGTATCGCATATTTCTAAAATATTTTTTTAGGCAATTAGAAAAAACGTAATTATTAAACGTATTACAAAATGTTGATACAAATTGAGAATATTTGACACCTTTTGAATCACGCTTAAGGAAAACAACCTTTTGTGGCGCCATCTATCGATAAGAAAGGTTTAATTTATTGGAACGTGTATTATTGCCGCCATCTATGGTTTGTTTTTAATTTATATTATTTATTTATTTGTACGCGCAAAATGTTTTAAAAAGGGACGTTTTTTAAATTTGTATGTACTTTTTTTTAGGGCGATTTATTTACTTCCATAACAAAATAGAATAATGCAAATATAATATAATATAATATAATAACAATAACATTATCAGAAGTATTCTTACCATAGAGGAGTGTTATATTTTGGGAGATATGACTTTTGTGGTACGGAAATATGTGGTACGGTTTTTATACTCAAAATTCGGTCTTTTGTATTTTGGCGAATACGAATTTTCGTATGCATTTTGTGGTATTGCATTACGGGCAAATAAATTGCGGCTGAGTTGCCGACAGAGGACCGAAATACCACACATCGTTTTCCCGTACGAACTTTTTCCGTACCTCAAAAAATAGTACCACTTTTAATTTTAAATTATTCCTGACACGATACACGTGATGCATTCGGGGTACCGCAAATGCCCGTACCACTTGTATCGCGTACAATCAATACACCATTTATCTGTACCACAAAATGCATATTATTTTTATATTATTGGTAATATTTTTCCTTATTTTGACAAGAACTCGTTAATCCGCGGGATCTACGGGACTTTGAGAATAACATTAAACCTCACCCGACCCGCATGTGGAAAAACAAAATTTGCCAACCCTACCCGAAAGATATACGGGCCAGCCCGCGGGACCAGGGAACGTATTGAATATCAACAAAGGAAATTCTTGTTGTATGGATTTACCATCTTATTCGGCAACAATATTATGTCTTTGGAATCCCTCGAAAATCGTAGATTTAATGCCGCTGTTCTCTTTGCTTTACTGACAATTCATAGAAACAATTCGTATAAAACAGAAAACAATTCATCGAATAACAATTCGTAGAAATCAATTCGTGGATTACAATTCATAGAAAACAAATTGCGACTCTTTAACAGTTCACACAACAGTTCGTCTGTTAACTGCTGAATCCCCATAAAGCAATATGTTTTGTTGCAAAATCTTTGTTGCTTGTATACAAAAGCTCAAAATGTCAATTAAACTTAAATTAAATTTACGAATGTATTTCCAGAAATAAGTGAAAGTTATATAGCTGATAAGTTTCCATAAATCAATTTTACTTATATCATACGCAATTATCGTCAAAATTACAGATTTTACCAATATACTTCACCAAAATGCGGATGCCATAAATGGCTTCATGTATTTTAGTGTAATTTATACCATCGAACGTCCCGCACAAAAAAAGGAAAAGAAGCATAAATGCAATTAACGCAAAAACCACATATCGACATTATTTTATGTAGCAGGTGTCGCGGTATCAACACACACGCGTTGGTCTCGTCTGTCAAATTGCGTCGCGTTGTATGTGTCAAAGAAATCAACCGAGTGCGCTCACAATGAAAGTATTTTTATATATTTCATACGTAAATTGTTTGCCATTTATGATTGGCAGGAATGATACAGTGCACACGTTTCTACATCATATACAACGCACCATATTGCACACAATCGATCACAAGAAATTGCTATCGAAAATAAATCGAGGTTATGTCTTCGAAAATACCGGTCGCGAGCTCGCGCGCACATGACAATTTTAATGAACCGAGCGCGCGCAAATATTTCACTCATTGCATATATAATATACGTTGTATAGTATATTTAATGTTTGTGAGTACATGACCAAGTGTAACGGAAAGACTTATAATATGAAAGCAATTGACTGTGGAATGTTCGTCTTGAGTCTATTTTTAAGACTATACACTCGACAAGGGTAGGGTATACATACTAAATTTTGTGTTTTGTTTACTCATCAGGAAAGCATCAGTGCCTTTGTCCTCTTATTTTATTATCGGACATTAGTAAAATTTGAATGAGTAATAATAGTTTTTGGCGATACGAAAATCAAAAGTAAAAATCTACAGATTTTTCTTATACAAACTTTAAATAAGCATAGGCATGAAATCGTTTATACATCAAAATAATATATAGAAAATTATGCGTATTTTCCCTGTACATTTTTTAGTTAAAATAATTTTTGGCACACAACTATAGTTGGTCTGGGTCTTCTCTGAAATTTTTTTTTCTCAAGCTTTATACAAAGGTTTTTTTATATTTCGGTTTTTAACTGACGGCACCTGTGTTATGAGGCAGTAACCTGTTGGTAATGTTAACGCAGGGCAATTTAAGACTCGAATTAAGGAACTATTCTATTTGACGTAGAACTGTGCTTATTTTCTCTAATGTAAAGATCGTAGTCCCAATGAATCTTCGCCGAAGATGCTTGACTCACTCCGTTTGCAAAGACCACCGAATTTAGGAGATACCAAATTTCAGTTTATTCCTTGGCAAGCCAATTAAATTGTTAAAAATGTTTTTTATGTACCACAATCTGATAAACTGATAAGTCTACTACGCATCCTTTATTTGATCATTCTTTTTGTGCACAGTAGCTAAAAACGTTGTATGACCGCTTTTGCGGTAGCAACAACAACACAGACTTACAACATGATGTGAATACTAAACACACCAAACGCACAGGTCATAAACAATCGGCAGAAACAATATCGTACCTAATAATAACTACGAATTTAAACTTACTGCTTGGGACGTAGAGTATATAAGATATACTATAGGTTCTTAGAGAAAATAAATAAATCCTAAACAAAACAGTGTAATTTGAACTCACTTGAGTCATTTATCGCCCCGACATTGGGTTTATTGCTTCATTGGTGTTTTTTGAGTATGACAATTCAATAGATAATTCGATTGACAGATGCCTAATTTGAACCAGCTTGACGGATTCGACTAATTTTGATTGAATTGGAAATTATATGAGGATGGTTTGCAAAAATAAAAATGATTTCCAAAAAAATTAACACATTTTCAAAATGATCACCGTGTATCGGAAATAAATCGTTTTTGAAAAACCTAAATTATTACGGGATGAAACATATAGAACACTTGGATTTTAATTTAGTTTTATTTTAGATAATAGATGTATTTATGTATTCGCAACGGTGGTGTAATATCTATGGAATGAACAATTATTTAACAATTAGCATGTCGAGCTTTCTGTTCGACGCAATTCCATGTTCCAAAAAAACGAACTGGTCTCGAATATTAGCGATTTTCAAACAAAATTAGTTTTTCAGTTTTTAAGATGTTCAGGATTTTTGAATAATCTTTTTACTACAAAAAAATATTTTAATTATATTGTATTAAGTGCCTCCAATGGCGGATGAGATTTATGCCCTATCTATTTAAATAGAATGTCTGTTTATAGAATCAAAAAATACTGCCTCAATCAGTACTGTGCTCATTTCCTCGAACGTAAGCAACGTTGTTCCAAGAATTTCCGCAGCTGATGCTTAGCCACTACACGACGGCCACTCACTAACTTCAAGTAAATTGCATTTGTAGAGAGGCATACAAATAATGCAATATACGCCTTGCATGTTTTGCTTCGTCTTTCTGATTGCAAACGTATCGTAAGGGGTCTAGCATATTCTACGCCGGATGAAAGGAAAGGTCAAGTTAGCGTATTGCGACTTTTGGGTAGATCTGCCATGAGTTGTAGTGCAACTTCTAACTTCTCCAACTTTACAGAATTTCTTGCCTTTTAAATGCAGAATCTGCGATGTAACGTACATAAAGTCAGTTGAGTTCCGCTTTGACGATTTCAGCTGTGGCAGTCTGCAAAAAGAAGATTCATTAAATGGGCTTTATTAGGTAATAACAAGGATGTTTAGTTGAGCATGGTATAGATTCGCCCTTTCAAGACGAACGCCTACTCTGATGAGACCATCGTTGTCCAAGATAGGAACAAGTGATTTGAGTGCAATTTTGTGATCCTCTTCAAACGGGTTAGTGTAAAGAACTTCTCCAAGATTTCCAAGTTCGGTACAAAAGAACATGGGAGCAAGATGACGTCTGGTTTTTCGTCAATACTTGTCACTAAGATCGTCTGTAGTTGCGTCAAAATAGAAGATTCTGGATCGAACTACCTGCACTGCCGTGTGCAGTCATTAGCGTCGTAATAGTTGCTGCCACGACTGCGTAATTATGTAGACGGATTCAGTCTCACTGAAGCCATCCTCTTAGTATATTGACTCAGCAGCCAAATCTAGTATTGATGTGCCTAAATAGGACATCCAATATTTTTAAGTATTTCCCAGCGAAACGGGCGTGTTATCGACTACTGTATGCTCGGCCGAAGTTACGAAAGTTTAGATCTGATGTCCCTGTACAACTGTTTGAGTTGCCCCAATCAGCTTAAACTCGATCTCAGCTGTTCCTGTGACCGACTCAATCTCTACTTGAACTTTGAAAAATGTCTCATAGTTCGATTCCGATGTTTCTAGCGCCCCTTCAACTACTCTGAGCTCCATTAGGCCAATGCTGCGCATTGACGATCTCTGTCGTAAAAAATAAATGTACATAATACATACTATGTACATATTAAAATTACCATTACATAATAAAAATATAAAAATATTGCTTCATTGTCCTTTAAATAAAATAAGTTTTGAGTACACTTTTCTAGCTAATAGCTCTTTTTTGGTTTATTTCTTACAGTCGTAATATAGTCTATAGTCTATAGTCTAAGTATTTGGTAGTAATCTGATGACTTCTTATCACACCTGTCTCCATCATATGTCAATTTACAGACCCAAAAACTTCGACTTTTAGATTTTCTAATATTGTGGAATGTTTTGAATTTATGCCCTAAATAGCATTTATAATTCATTATTAAGATCACGCATTTGGACAATTTTGACAAAATCTTTATATGGATATTTTAGTTCGCAACTGGCAACTTCCACTTTCCGTTTATATTAGCCACTAGAGCCCCTTTGGCTACACTTTGATCATTTGTATCGAATGCGTAAGTCTATATAGCCATCAACGGTTCTGTCACTATACTCCAATTGCATTTTTATGTTCAGTTCGTCCATCATTAAAGACAATTCTGGTCACTTGTCACCGAATAGAAATTAAGTGTTAATAAGTAAATGATCCTAACTCTGAAGGAAACGGTTTTTCTATATTCTTTCCCGAATTACTCTTGAAATAACGGTCAAATATATGTTGATTGGTCTAATAAACACTATCTACAACAAACATATTGTCTACACTTACGATCTATTTTTCCTTCTGATCTTCGAAAACGGTTTTAAGTTTTATTATTTGCGTCATTTTCTTTTCTTTCATTTTTGAACAGTGTTTATTTAAGTTCTCTGTTTCTAAATTTTTTTCAAGAGCTTGACCTTGGCTCGAAGCTTGAAAATAGTTCCAGGAGAAGAACCAGCACTTGATACAATTGGGGACTCTATCTAGTATCTTGCTGTTAGTCCAAACATTTTATTGAAGGGGTTTTCTCACATTTCTATAATTTCAAATGCAGACAAATCTTATTTCATAGGAATATCTATTGTACAAAATATATATCAATTCAACAGATTTAAATGAATTAAAATCAAAATTACCAGATTCTTCTGATCACTGTTTTGATTATATAGTTCGTATGGTGCCACTGAAATTTTGACCACACGCTTTTGACCAATAATTATATCCGTTATATTATGGCTTCGACAATGAACCATTATTTATTTGCAAATAAAAAACAAATAATCAACCAGAAACCTGAAAAAAATTCCAATAAAAAAACGTATTTTGCTCAAAAATATGTAAACAAATTCAAACTGTCATTAGGCGACCATTTACGCATTGCGAACTGTCAGTTTTGACGGACACTTTCAAAACGCAATACAGACAATCCCTCATATATGTATATCGTCCTTGGTTTTAACAAAGTAATGTTCACGCGAGATATGTTCACACACAAAATATCAGTGTATTACGGATTCCGCTATCCGGTTCGAAGGACCAGTGTTCTCGATAGCTCAATGTTTTTTAAGGGACGCGGTTGTAAGGCGGGCCGATATCGTCAGAGAATAAAATAATTATGTAACCAAGAAATTGGGCATTAAGGCGCGAATACATAACCATAGCCGAGTGGATTACGCGTTGGCCTGGATTATGGGAGGTCGCCGGTTCAATTCCGGCCGGCAGACCGAAGTGTTTTTCGAATGTAACACTTAAAATCAGTAGATTCCTCGTGCTATTAATAGCCTCTTTCGGAAATAGGTTATTGATTGGGAATAACGGAACATTAGTGCCATCAATTAACATATACACGCACCCTGTATAGAACAATAAGTGTATTATGACGTTGATGATTCACGAATCCGAATATAAATAGCAAGATAGATCTTGGTGCATAGAGATATCTCAAAAATATGCGCATTTGCCCTGCAAAGTTGT
>JANSTU010041236.1:0-10921 GCA_027564075.1 Bolitophila hybrida | reverse complement strand
AAGAACATTTTTACTAGTAAAAATCGAAAAAGAACATTTTTACTAGTAAAAATCGAAAAAGAACATTTTTACTAGTAAAAATCGAAAAAGAACATTTTTACTAGTATAAATCGAAAAAGAACATTTTTACTAGTAAAAATCGAAAAAGAACATTTTTAGTAGTAATAATCGAAAAAGAAAATTTTTGCTAGTAAAAATCATTTTTACTTTATATCGAGGCATCGGGGGAAAATCGTGCAACGTAATATAAAACCTTCAACGACTCCAGCAAATGTCGAAAAAATGTGCCTTCGATTAGACATAAATCCAGCGAGCTTTACGTCATGACCTGAACGTGAGCACCGGCACCATTGTAAACATACTTAACAAAAAGCTGTAGGTAAAACTTTAAAAAAAAAGCAGTCCTATGAATTCACTGCTTTGCAGCGTCGCAAGAGATTAGAAAGATCGTAGGAACTGATTCGCATGGTATTTTCTGACGAGAGCACATTTTGCATTGAACAATTTGTCAATAAACAAAACGTTCGGTTGAAGGGGAGTGCCAACAAAATTCCGAATGATTGCGAGTCACTCGACGACAAAGCCGACCAAACCATATTCTGGGTGGCAATATCTGAAAACGGTCGTTCTCTGGTCATTTTTCTGACAAGGTCTTGCGACCTGGATTGTTACCTTGGGCGGAAAATATACCTTCGCACAAATAAAATGGAACGCAAAGTTGGTTAAAATCAAACGTTTCTGTTTTAATAACCGAAATATGTAGCCGTGCTATTTTGAGTCCAAAGATTCTAACAAAAAAAAAAACACAAGTCATTGGAATCGCTTAATTTTTCTATCATACGAGAATAAAAACTTTGGAATTTCACCATTCATTAACAAAATAGTAATAAATGTTTTTTTAAATATTAGTCTATATTTTTCATTTTTAAATACATACACTTCATTTTGAAAACTCGGTAGTAAAAATCAGAAAACAACATTTTTATTAGGAAATCAACATTATTACTGTTAAAAATCGAATAACAATAATTTATATAGTAAAATATATAAAACAACAACTATAGTAAATATAGTTTTTCAAATCTCATTAGAAATAATAAACCTTTTTTGACACGTATTTCCTAATCCCCTCATTTCCATTCGTAGAAATTTTATTTATATATATAACATCATTTAAAAAAAAATAATTGAAAATAATTATACGCACGTCAAAGGAATGTGTCAGTTATAAAACAAAAATGCGAAAGCCGCTTCCGTCGATAAAATTCGCACGCAATTATATCAATCGCACTCAAACAAAAATCAAAAACCGAGCTTTGCAAATTGATAAATATTCGATCACAAAATATATGTATATATAGCAACATGCAATATATTTGACGGCATGTCCTCAATTCGATAATTAGCCGAACTAAATGGTATATGTGTAAAGTTGTATGCCACACATAATCAATTTAACTGCGACATAATTAAATTTCATCATTTTCGCGTTGTGCTGCGGTCAAAACACACGTAAATCTGTATAATTCATCGTTAATGGTGCAAAAACGTATATAGCATTGTATTACGCCATCAGAGCGTACATATAGTGTCTTGCCGCATTTTTCTAAAATTTCAAATGATTTCAAGGTATTTAAAATTATAACTGTTTCAATTTGATTCGCGAGCTCACAGAGACGAACGAATGCGTTTATTCATTAAAATGTTATAGCCAGAAAGTGTTTGCCTCGACATTTGTATCATTATATCCAGGTATATAGAAAATATGCTGCAGAGGTATAAAGAAAAATTGTTCGTCACGAAGATGGACCCACGCCGCCTCCGTTGAATTAGATACACCGCTCGGTCGAACGGTTCTCTTTTTATACAGACGGCTCGATCGATTTATATATCGTTATCTGCGTGCTGCTGTTGCGATGCGACATGTATACAATACATACTACACAAACTACTATAAAATATATATATATATATACACACTATATAGTACATAATGTTGGTCATCTTTAGAAATATAATTGAAGTTTCTATTAAGCCGTGTTTTGTGTCTGTGGAAATGTCAGTTGGTAAATTGAATTCGAACGAAACTAGGTCTGCACGATCGTCGCTGCGAATCACCTCGTAAAAACTCAACGAAAGAGTTGAAAGGCGACGAACATACATACGTTGTTCTTTTAATTAGTGTTAAATGCTCTGATCAAATTTTTCGATCAAATTAATACAATAAAAGTTTAGTTTAAAAATGTAATAATTTCCATATATCAAATTTGCGTGGTCGCGCACACATTTGCATAGACGCGACGCGAGCGTCCGACGGCATATCACGTGCGATAAATCAAAAGTACTATTGCTTGTATATACATGCATAATGCGAATACGCGCGCAATCATTCATACAACAAATTTATGCTATACATCCACTGAGCATAAAACATTATGTTGTATTCCATATCGAGTTGAGAGTGTCTTGTTAAGTATTGTTCAATATAAATGTGCACGCGGAATTATTTATGTTTCTCGTATAGGCACAATTTGTTTGTGCACATAGCAAATTATGGGTTTAGCGATTGGCTGAGCTAGAGATCTTTGCGATCGCGTACACATAAAGTGTCGAAATGTACAAGATAGCACGCGCTTAAATATATATATATGCACATAGTTCTGAATAATACAATTATTAACTGGCCTAATTATATGGTGGTGGTGGTGCTAGCGCATAGCGACGTTTTAAACACGCAGTCCAAATGATCTGTATGTATATAATATATCTAAAACTGATCTTTGTTCGATCGTTGAGGTTGCAAAACAACGCGATCGCGATATATTTCATTTCGTCATGCGTATGTATATATATTTGTACTTAATCCAGATAATGGATAATTTGTAAGCACGCGCGCGCAATTTTTTCTTCATTATTGCTTTCTGATGTACAAATAATTTGGACAAGTGCAAACGGCAAAGAAATTAAAAAAAAAAAAACTGTGCGTGATTGTAGTGGCCGTCACCGCGTCCGCCGCCACCTCACGATGCGAAAGAGCGTGCATTTATCATTGTAGCACACCGTCGAATGAATCGCGTGCGCACAAGATCGCGGGCGAGATAGCGCGCCTAAATGATTATGTTTAAGTTTTAATACACCTTAAGGCACACAAACGATTGGACGAATGATCGTTGATCGAGCATGCGTGTATATGTCTGATAGTTTTATCTTTAATAGCACAACATATATGTTATACAGTAACACACACTAGCAAAATAGAATATGTCATTTAATTTGATTATGCATAATTCAATGACGGTCTCTATCAATTTTCAAATCACTCTCGATCGTAGTCGTCGCATACAATTATGCAAATTTCATAGCCAGCGACTAATTTGAATATAATACTAGTATTGAAAATTATTGCATTACATGTAATATAATCGAGTGAGTGTGTGTGTGTTCGTTGGCACATCAATAATAAGCTTTACTTTAAAATACACACACACACACACAAACACATCTATCTAATATACTACCGATATAGCATTGGCTGAGTGGAATTTATTGTATATGCATCGATTAAATAATAATTATTTTTCAAAGTAGATCAGATGTGGAAGGTGTCTGAAACTTTGTGATTTATTCAATCGCACGCGGTGCACTATATGGCATAAGAATACATAATATATATATGCAAAGCTTTATGTATAGGCTATTTAGTATATATGAACACTTACATGAGCATATATTTATAATGATGTAGCGCACACTTATGCATTGCATAAGTTTACTATTTTACAGACTTTGTATTGCACTCGGATGTTTATGTGATGAAAACCAGTGCACACACGCTTATCTATAGGCATATTATTTATCTTTTGATTAATGCACATTGATTGGTTTCTTCTTGTAGAGTAAAGTTTATACTCGGGCGTGTAGATGTTTTATAATTATGGTAGTAGTCTTATATAACTGGCCAGACAATGTATCGGTCAGACAAAAAGAATCCAATTTAGAAAAGCCTGACAGCCTGAATATATGTATTGAATATTTATCACTTTGATAATTATGCTTTAATAATAGATAATAATTAATTCAATAGATCGATTATATTAGATTTTTTATGGTCTTTATGTATATATTCGTAGATAATCCAAAAAATGTACTGACAAATATATAAATGGTAACCTAGTTAATAAATGTACTGTAAAAAATTAATAATCGTTCAGACCAAACCAGATTTTACAACTAAAAATTAAATAGTTAAGATAAAAATAGAAAAATGTGAACAAGTTTGCAAATCAAAAACCAGACAAAAAATGTAATAATTAAAAAAAGCATGTTATTAAAAATTAAAATAAAATATATTTTTTTAAATATTTATCTGTACAATTTTTAATTTTTATAATCTGTTTTTTTATTTTTAGATATCATTCATTTATATTTATTCTCTAAACATAGACCATACAAAAATGTGTATATGTATAATGTATTTATTGAGTACGAGCCTTTCGAGACAAGATTTTCTAATCCTTGCCAATTGGCATGGAGAAAATGACACACCGCAGATACTACAATAGAATAAACGTAAAAACCTATTAAATAAAGCTGCAATGTAACCATGGATTGACCAATATTTTATGACCTCAGTATAAATAGAAAAGTGCATCATCACATAACATCTCTGAGTTAATTTATTATCTTTTCGTCTATAAAATCCAACTCTGTTGGATTAGATGATATCTGTCTACCTTTCTTAAAATGTTATATCCTATCAGTGTTCCCTTTATACTTGACATTTTAAACTTTTCGCTTTCTTCGTCAACATTTCCACAATCTTGGAAACGAGCCAGAGTTATACCCATTCCATAAGAATACCCGTTAATTTGGACTCATCGACTTCAGACCAATTATCATATTGCCTACACTTTCGAAGACTCTTAAATGAGTTTCAGTCAGGCTTTAGAAGTAATCACTGTACTTCCACGACTCTTCTTAAAGTAACTGATGATTTTCTTCCTAAAAATATCCATCCAAAAAAACAATGTACAATTATGGTTTTGTTTGACTTTTCGAAAGCCTTTGACACAGTTTCTCACGATCTTCTCTGCAATACATTATCCTGTCTGTTTGGTTTTAGTTCCTCTGCTGTCAATCCGCTGTTTATATTGGTGATTCACTATCCTTGCCTAAAAGTGTTTCAGCGGGGTTCAGTACTTGGTCTACTCATTTTTTCAATTTTTATCAATCCCTTTTCCATTATCCTCTCCAGTGTGACTAATTACCACCGATATGTCGATGACGCCAAACTATATGACTCCTAAATTGATAATATCAACTCTGACCTAATGGCAGTCACCCAATGGTGCGAACGTAACCAGCTGCTACTTAATTGCTGCAAAACCAAATAAGTCCTCTGTTCTTCTCTCTTCGTCGCTCTATTCTCACTAATTACCTTCCTCATATTGTTCTTAATGGCCAACCACTTGCGGGGTCGAGTAGTATGAAAAATCTTGGTCTTATAATGGATAATAAATTAAACTGGAATGAACACGCATGTTATATTGCATCTAGATGCATCTATAAATACCTTGCAAAATGCACTAAATGCTTTGTTTACCATATTGGAAAGTTCGATCGACTTGGTAGTTTTAAAAATAAAATGTTTAGATGTTCTTTAAAATCCTTCTTTGAATAAATATCTTGTGTTTATTTAAAAAAACCTGCTTTGATTTATTTTATTATTTTAAAATAATTTTTTTCTCTATCAAAATATTTTAAAATAGTTTATGCTGAAAATAGATGAACATATTTTATTTAAATATACTATTTTGAAAAAAAATGCACTAATTGACGAATAGTTTCTCTTCAAGATAGTTTATGCTGAGAATCGGATATATTATCTTCAAATGAAAGTGAGAATACGCCAATATAAAAATTATTTTAATAATTTAAAATTTTAAACTATTTTACGAGCCAAACAGGAGCATTTCAATGACTCGGTTAATCAGGCTAGCAAAATCGCGGCCTGTATTGGCGAGCGGATGGTGCTTGCGTAGCGCTTCAGAAATACTTGTATTTTATGGCTCTTTATACATTGGACCCGGAAAACGTGCCTAGGCCCGAAAAACGTTATTCTGTTATTTTTTTTATTCGTTTTTTTGATCTTTTAATGGATATTTGCAATTTTTTATGAGGAAAATATCTTCTTAAACTGAGTATTAAATTCCAATATTTTTTGTTACTCATTTAATGTGTAATAAATTTGTAATTTTATAAAAAATGAATGATTAACGATTTAATTTTCTTAAATACTTTTCTTATTTTAACATAAAAAAATATTTAAAAATTGAATGTAGATTTCAAATTGTAGGCACAAGTATATTGTAATTTCAAGCAAGCAATTATTTTTTTATTCTTTATTCAATGCAATTTTTGGGTCCGGTCTGATAAAGATAAACTATTTTATCAAAATAAAATATCCTGAACATAAACTATTCGATATGCAAGATAAACTATTCGATTCTCTAGATAAAATATTTGTCAAATAAACTATTTAAAATGATTTTACCGACTTATAAATATATTTTATTTTAAAATAGTTTTTCTAGAAATAAAATATTTTATTTCAAAAAAGATTTTTAAAAACTATTTTTCGAGTGTCTGTTTCTGTGTAACTATTTTAAAACAACTTCTGACAAGCAAAATAGAAGCAAAGTCTCGATTATGATTCCTTTCGCAAGTGAAATATAGAAGCAAGGGCAGTTTAACCTGCTTAAATCAGAATCTCACCTCAACATGAATAGAATTTGACAATTATTGTCGATTATGGTCATTATGGAGTATATTTAAACAACATTTTTATTTTTCTATTAAAAAATATTTTCTGTCTTTTCTGCTTTATTCTTATTCGTAAATTAATTATAATTCATTTAAAAAATATTTTTTTAAAAATATAAAGAAACTAAAATAATGATTACACGGCAAAATCTGCCAAAATCTTAAGTAAATTTGCTGAACATCGAAATTAGCATACTCTAATTGTATCTTGCCTCGTGAAATGCAAAGATAATTAATCAAGATGAAATGCTTTTGTATTTATCAACTATAAACATCATCAAATTATATTGGTGTGTTTTATAACTGAAATGGAATCTATCTATACCGCATCAAAATATAATTTGTTGAAAGAACCTTCAATGTCAAGAAAATATCCCAGAGGGTATCTCGTCTCAAATATATGGAATGTCGTTTAAATATATTAAGCAGGTTTTAATTTTTTATGGTGTTTTCTGTAGCTTAAAAATACATTTGTTTTAAATTTGATTCCATAGTACAACATGTCAGAAATATCTTCCAAAAATTTCAAGTCGATCGGAGTAAAACTGTAGTAGGTATCGTACTCAGCTCGTCCCGACCCGCTGTGCGCGACCCAGCTGATTATTCTTATTCTGTCTCTGGACCTGGAATCGGCGATTCCATGTTAGTTAGTTAGTAGTTAGTTATTCCCATCAAAATCCGTTTTTTGAAGTCGGTAAGCAGATTTTCTCTGAATCTTGTACTATTTTTAGAGATTTTCATAATATTTGCCCAAATTGTTGAATTCGAATTCTTTACAACGGAATTGAGTCTAAATTGAACTCGAAATGTTCTTCTATGCACAATTAAGTCTCTACTTAACCGTGATGGCCTTGACAGAACGAATGAGCGGATGAAGAACTTATTGTATTTCGCCGTGTTAAATATTGATATAACACCACCAGTGATTTTCAACTTCTTCCTAGCCAAAAAACAAATAGTATATTGTTAGAACTTCCCCATAATAACCGCTCATTCCTGCCGATAAATTGAGGCTAGTATTATGGCTTCGAGATCGATGGATAAAAGACTTTTGAACTTGTTTATTGAATGACGCATTCATTGATCCTATTCTCTTGCAAATTAGTTATTTTTTTCTGTTTTGCAGATACTAACTAACTAGGCTACTAACTAGTAAATTGGATTTTGGAGTTTTTAAAATAAAAACAAATCGTTTAATTAGTGAGTGCAACTTTTTTAATAATGAACACAAAAAAAACAAATTGAGATCTCTCTAAATTTCTCTAATATAAAATAAAGAAAATCGGTTTCTAAACAATTCAATTTGCGTGCTTGTACCTCAGCTACTTTATAATTAAAATTGGAATACCAATTTATACAAAAATTTGCATAATTTTCAATAATGTATAAGAACCATTTAAAACAAATGATATTTAAATAAGTGGGTACAAAAATTTTTAATTATTGCGTTTTCAACTATCTCATATTTGGTATAATTTTACATGCATTGGGTGCTAAAAAACGCGTGCCGATAAAAACATTTGAGTACCAAAATAAAAAAAAATCTGTTGTAATCTTTCTAAGATATATTTATTTTATTTTCTAGAGTTCATTTTAATAACATATTAAAATTCGCTCATAATGTTAAATAAAAAAGAATTCATTTTTGAATTTTAATTACTCCAAATTTCCAAAGTTGATACGCGTTTCAATTTTAATTGGTATGATTTTATTTTCACATCCAATATTAAATTATTATCTCGTCATTATTTATTTAATTATTATTATTTTATTTATTTAATTACATCTCACTTAAATTTTATAAAATATGTTAGTTTTGTATAATCATGCATTCGTTTTTATTATATTTATTTTAATTTTAATAGTCCTGTAATCCCCTGTGGGACACGGGCTCTTGTGCGATGCCGCACACCGGATTCATTGACCATTACGGGTTCACACGACTGTTCATGTTTTTATCAGCACGCGTTTTTGATCAACCAAATATTTTTTAGGCATTCACATATTTTATACGAAATAGTAGAAATATACATCTACACCAGATAATAATAATATATTAGATATGGACCACAAAAACTGCCTATAATAATTTACACAAATATTCAAAAACCACAAGAAAATTGTGCGTGTCTAAAATGTTCGTTATTGCTCAATTTAATATAAAATTCATTCAGCACATGAATTAAAGACACACTCACACACTAACATCATGTTATTTCTGTAGTAATTATATCCTGACATCCGACATCGATAAACCACAACATCCGAACGCGTCTCGAACCGCACACACAACATTATTTAATATACGAATAGACCACAATTTACTAAACAGAAATTTGCGTGTGATGCACGATCACAAGCGACATACGTCTTTGATGTTCATTTTTCCAGAGTCTTTTAGTCAATCGCACAAATGTAGCGTGGTAAAATAAAATAAACAAAAAACTATAATTTAAACCAAAAAACTCAATATATCTAAGAGTATATTGCTACCTTTTACCAGCAGCTCGTGCCAATAACAATTACCCGAAAGACAAACTTAAAAAAAAACGCATTGATTGGCTCTTGGTTGTGGGACGACATATGGCCGAAGAATTCATTACATACACATTAAACATAAAAAACATAAAATGATACGCGTTGAGCACATATATAATTATGCTCACCTATTATTATATAATGATACTATGAGTTTTTTGTTGTTGTTTATTTTATTTGAAGATGCAATTTTATATACATTTCATTGCTGCGAATGGTTTTTATCCGTTTGTCTGTTTTTTGTTGTAATATTTATGAAAATATCTCGCAGATGCTACCAAAAACCACATTCTGGATGAAAAAAGGGAAAAAACAGATCAATCCTTATAGGGCGACATAATTATATGTGTATTACGTGGTGGCACGAGTGCGCGGTTGGAGGGATGTATGTATTTGTATATACGTTTTATTTTGTAGATAGATCTTTAGAATTTTGGGTCATCATCAAGCACCCGCCGGTCGATGCCGCGTTTAAAATATATTCTCCTCTTTATTCAAACACACAGATACACACAAAAATCGATTAAAACTATAACAAAAACTGCTATTGTCGCACAATGTCGCAAACACATCATCCCAGTATTATAATACATACGAAGCCATTCAATTTCCATATTGGCCGTTTAACATGCAGCAGCGAACGTCATAACCTCCGATGCATCAACGCGCAGACATGCACACAATGAAGCATTCACATCTATTTGACCGGGAACTGTCAAAACAGACACGAGCTGCTAACATTTGACGGGTAAACAAAAACATTGTCACTTTACCAGGCTCGAAGGACCATTGTCATGTGAACATATATATATATATATAACGTATATACAGACGAAGAAAAATGTCACCCATATTCAGACAAACAATTCCCGCGGTGGAATGTGACCGCAATAATATTTTGGGATCGAATGCGTGTACCGCACATTATTTGATAATCGTGAGTACTATTTGTGGGTAATTGATTAGTACGGTCATCAATCATATTTTACGCACACACGGAATTACGGTTTGTGTCTTTGCATGTGTGTGGCCCCTCAAAACTGGGTTAGTAAATTCATCATTTCTCCAATTTCTAAATCGATTCTTCAAACAAATACTTTAATTTACGCATGTTATTATAAAAAAAGTATATAAATCGTGTTTTTTTTTGTATACATATATATTTTCTATATTTTATATTATATAATCAAACTTTCATTTTATTGGCAATATTATTAGATAATCAAAGTTTTATAAACATATATATCTACTTTTCGTGAACTATTTTGAAGAATGAATATAAAATGGTAAACCACATATAAAAATATAATCTTAAATACAAATCAATAGAAAAAACGTTAAGATAAAGCACTAATATCAGATTATATTAGACGGGTTGCAGTTTATATACAAATACAAAAAAAAAAATACAAAATACAAAAAATTTTACCAAATGTAATTTTTTTCTAGAGAAAATACCAAAAGTGACTTTTTTCTAGAGAAACGACCAAAAGTGACTTTTTTCTAGAGAAAAGACCAAAAGTGACTTTTTTCTAGAGAAAAGACCAAAAGTGACTTTTTT
>JANSTU010041225.1:0-10921 GCA_027564075.1 Bolitophila hybrida | reverse complement strand
TCCACTCAGCTGTCAAAACGAACGAAGCTGAGACTGTTCGACTCCAACGTCAAATCGGTCCTTTTCTACGGTTGCGACACGTGGAAATTAACCTCTGCTCTGACCGGGAAACTGCAAACTTTTGTCAACCACTGCTTGAGGCGTATCTTGTGCATCATATGGCCGGAGGTAGTCTCCAATTCTGAATTGTGGAGACGAACCAGGCAAGCTCCCGTCTCAATGCAAGTTCGACGGAGAAAGTGGCAGTGGATTGGTCACACCTTGCTGCGCGGTTCGAACAACACTGCAGCTCAAGCGCTGCAATGGAACCCGCAAGGAAGTCGAAGCAGAGGTAGACCGAAAATGACGTGGAGGCGCACAGTCGATCGAGAGCTGGTAGAAGCACAAACGAACTGGACGGTGAAAAAGGCTTTGGCCATCTACCGTGTCCAGTTCCGCAAATTTGTTGCTGATTCTCTATGTCCCGAATAGGGATCGAAGGAATTTATATAATCGATATTCATTTGGTAGTTTAATGAATTAATTAGATTATATTAGATTAGATTTATAATTCTTAATTTTTTGGTTAAGTATGTCGTTAATGTTATTAATTTTTGATTCAGCAAAATTGGTGGAGTTGTTTGGTCTCTGAAATACGTAGATTTCAGTTGAAAAAAAAAAAACAAAATTCGGGAGCAGATCTGATGCTCAAACGTTCATTTGTTCGAAAAAAAATAATTTAAGAGACTAGCGTAAAATATACATGATAAATTGTGTTGTGTTTTAAAAAGCAATACTGAAGGTTCGAGCCGTACTCCCAAATTCTAAGTAAGCCAATAATTGCATTGTAATCTGCGTAATTCATTGCTACAATTTCAAGATTCCTTGTAAGAAACGATTTGTTTACAAATTATTTTTTTTAATGTAAATACATCGCGTATTTCAATGTACGCAAATTTAGTTCTGTTTTCTTTCATTGCAAATTTGAAATTCGGATAATTAACGCTTCAAATGCAATTTTAAGTTTTCGCAGTTTATCACCAATCTTATAAAATATATTGATTACATAAAAAGATTCGAATTGAACAGATTATTTATTGTAATGTAATAAAAACATTTAATCTTTTTTAATAAACTGCTCAGCAGAAAACAGAAGCATTCTAACAAATCTCTGACAGGATTTCAATTTGATTGGATATTACACAGTACTCGCAACTGTTTTAGTACTCGAATTATTGTGATAATGATAACTAATGATTTTTTTTCTGTGTAAGCTGGTCTAAGCGGAGTCTTGTTCAAAGGTCCATGGCTTTTTTGCAAATAATGTCGTTTTGAGTGGCTTTCCTACCTATTAAAAAGTCGGATGTATACACTTTCCCAAAGTGTTCACTTCTTTTTCAAAAAAATGTAGCTTGGTTACCCCCACCTCTCTTAACACACGGAATAAGTTCGGACACTTGTTTTGTCGTTCTGTATGGTAAAAATGTTCTCACCAATAAACCGAATTCGTCTGTGGGGATTGTTCGACCACTGACGACGTAATGCTTTCGATTCTGTTTTGCGTTTTTGTTGTAATGCTTCTGTGAGTAAGTGGCTGGTGTGTCTCATGTATGCACTGAGTCCCAAGTCACATTTTATGTTTCGCAACTTGTTGTTCTTGCTGATATTCATCTCAAGAGAGACGATTTTCTGCATGCGCAGCGGATTTCGACGAATTCGCATTGTGGCGTACAGTTCGCGGACGGACATATTTGGCGCGGATTTTTATTCCATCAGTATCCTGAAATAACTTTATGATACGATACATAAAGTTTCCGAAAGAATTAACCTTTTTCGTGTCCTCATTTTTGCATTCCAATTACGACAACACGATTTCCATGATTGCAAACAATTAACGCCAAAAACTTGTTGATGAAGTAATATAGCATAAATGACACATAACCGTTAGGTTTTAATGGATGCATTCAATGGTTCTCGAGAACGAGTATGTTCAATGTACCAAAACACGAAAAATCTCCTGCCTACGAAGTCCGGATCACTATCCGAGACAAGCATGCTTTCTATGCTTTTTGCTAGTGATCTATATCAACTGAAAAACTGCAAGGTAAATTGTTGGACTTAATGTTTTGCAGTAATCATGACGACGTCACTATTGTCGAGAGCGCTGTGCTGTTGAGTAGAGTGGATGCGTATCACATTCCCATTCCTATCGAAGTAAAATTTGATTTGAAAGTGGGCTTGTGGGTTTGACTTCAAAAGGGCAAATTGTGATTCGTGAAACTTTCTGTCTACCGATTGGGGCGGCTCGTTAGAATCTTGTTCCGATGCTAGATATGCGATTGATTTATTCTACGTTATAATATATCGTGGCTTTGATCTGTTTGTCCCAAAAAAAAACGTGCGTCACACTACGCGTCCTGTATGGTTCGATCGATCACATCTAAAGCCTAAAAACTTGAAGACGAAAGCTTGGAACCGGTACAAACGGACAAATATAGTGCAGCTGACCATTAATCTAGTCTGAGATGTAGATTCGCATTGTCACAAAATTTATAATGAGTACCTCCGAGCGACCTGACAAGTGATCCTTCTAAATTCTGGTCTTATGTGGACACTAAGAAAAGGACTAAAGGTTTTCCTTCAATGATGAGGTTTGATGGTGCGAAATCTTCTAATATCGAGGACATATACGAAATGTGTGGCAATTTTAATTTGATGACACTTGTTCACCATAAACGTACCAGCTCGAGTTTTGCGTGAGCATGACTTTCTTAGAGTTAAAAGGCACATAACTTCCTATGGGCAAAAATCTCATAACCGCTTTTCTAGCTTTTTTGATTTTACAACATCGCGAGACGCGTTCCTGTGTAGATGCGAATTGAAGACACCTTTTTTTAAATAACTTTTAAACTGTGGTCAATAAAAGTTTTGAGAATATGTGGTCAAAAAGGTTAATCGCTTTTCGGATAGATTATTTGTGTCTATATATGCGAGATGCTTTGGTCATTTCTGTTCTATTGTAATCAATCAGTATTTGTGTAATTGTGTAATTGGACCCAGCACTGATTTTTATCTTAAAAAATATGACTAAATTATTTGGTTTAAAATAAGTTTGTTTAAAAGTATCATTTTATTGCCAATTTGTGTGAATTTTGTTTTTAAAAATAAAGAGTACAGATGGAATTTATATAGATCAAAATAATTTTATATGCCATTTTAATAATAGTGTTACCCAAAAACTAAAAAAATATATATATAAATTGTGCGTGCGTGTATTTAAACTTGTCCCGCACTTTTTGGTTTGCGCACTCCCGCCAATCAAGCGAGTGATTAGTGGCTTATTAACCTACCCGCGATTATACTTTAACACTTAAAATTGTACCGCTCTCAAACACATACACATAACCATATACACAATTCCACACTTAGCACGCAACAGCTCATTATTGTCTAGTTAACACCAATTAAACCGAGTGCGCGCGCGTGATAAACACCGCGAGGAACATCAAAAATAATTGGATCGTTAGAAGCGGCTCACAAAATAAACTATCGCGTAGAAACTTCATAATACTAATCGCTAATTTACGTTCACATATAAATACACACAAATACACTTATACACCCAACATTTTAACATATGTCAGATGTGTTTACGATAGTATGAGCGCGTGTATACAAGAGTATAATTCATCCCTTTTATGTATTTGGGATATTTATTACATATTAAACATATACACATTTATAATATAGTATATATTAACACTACAGACGAATCCCACATGTGTGAGAGTTCATTTCACACTTGGGGCGTCCAAATTTATATGGAGATTATTTAATATTTAAGTTTGGCATCATCTATATCAACAAAATTATAAATTTAGGATAGTCATCATACGTATGCAATATTTTGTTTTAATATTAAGTTTTCTAAAATGCAACGTCATGCTTAAATATTGTGATTGACGTCCATCAATTCGAAACAATTTTCTCGCACAACCATTGATCCCGTACCGCCTTGCCGATGATGATCTCGCACCTATTTTGTTTGCAGATCCTCTCGCAGCAAAACAAATCATCTGACCATATGCAAGACATCAATATGAATTCAGTTGTTTTCTCGAAAACATTCCCACATGTTTGCCCACAAACTCGTGCCAGCCAACCAACGTAATGATCTCGAGAAATTCACATCGTCCGTAATCCCAGTACATAAATTGCAGCCTATAATTCACTGAACCATTTAAAGAGAAATTTTCGTCTATTTTCCTTCTGAAAAATACACACGCATTACAAGAAAAATACCGTGTAAAGTGTAGTGTTCTCTTCAATGTGCCATTTGGCTGGATTACCGAACGATGACAGTTACATGTGTTGTGTAATAGCACAGATTATGCGTGGCGACATGAACCATATTGTGTGTTCGGAGGATATTTTATTATTTAATGCCTGTGTATGAGTGTGTTTTGTGTTTAGTATAGAACATAAACATTTAAATATATTACACATTTATGAGAAGTTTATATTATTATGTTTGAATTCTTGGGTACAGAACTTCCTGGTGGATACACTATAAATAAAAGATTAATAGCGGTTATAAAGTATATAGAATATTACTAGGAAATATTTAAAATAGTAATATTTAAAAAAAATAAAAAAAATAGTTGAAATGAAATTGTTCATCCAAAAGTTCGTAATAAAATATCCATTAAATGTTTTTATAAACATAAACATATTTTTTATTGTCTATAAATTTAATAAGGAAGCAATTTTTTTTTAAATTTTTTTAATTTAATGGACGTCTTGCTTTTATGCTGGCCATAATATTCTGCACTGTCTGTTCTGTTACTTTGTTTTTTTCTTAAAATCTTCCTTGTTATTGGCTGTTTTCTTTTCCTTCTTCAATTCTTTTTTTACCAATGCCCAATATCTTTCAATTGGATGAAGTTCAGGAGTGTTAGGGGGATTGGCGTCTTTTGATACAAAGTCCACGTTGTTGTTCTGCAGGAATTCCGTTGGGTCTTTTGCGTAGTAAGAACTAGCTAAGTCTGGCCAAAAGAACACGGGACCAATATGTGATGCAATAAATGGCAAAAGTCGTTTCTGCTAGCATTCTTTAATATACATAAAATTCACTGTACCTTTTGTGATAAATGTCTTACTGCGTTGACCAAACTGACAAATTGCTTGCCAAACCAAATATTTTTCGCCAAATTTGTCAACCCTAATATGAGTCTCAGCTTCGGAAGGATTTCGAATAGAAACTTTACGTAAAATTGTTGCCCAGCTAATGTGGCAATATCGGTTTTTACGTAAGTTTCATCGTCCAAAACAAGACACGCATTTTTTTCACATAAACTTTTGTACAGCTTTTTTAATCTTCGTATTGCTGTCTTTTTTTATCTCTCATTCTGTTTTGCCATTTTCTTTTAAATAAGAGTCTCGTTGTACCGTTTTATCACCCTTCCTACTGTGTGGGGGCTCACACCAACATCTGTTGCTATCATCCTATAGCGGCGTTTATCATTTTCTAAATATTTGCGCACAATTTCTTGACGCTTTGCTATTTGTGAATTAACCATTTTTGTTTTAAAGAAGACCCAAAACTGACAATTGTTGATATGTTCAACGGTATTTAATAACCTATAATTTGGTTACTATGGTTACGCGCCTAGTATGCGCAGTTAATTTTAATTTTAATTTTAGCGTTGAACAATTTCATTCGGTACACTCCTTATCAAACATCAAAGAAATCAAAAAAAATATATAAAACTAAAATTAAGTTTTTTTTTGTTAAATTAATTCATTCAAATGCTTTTTTTATTTTAAATAAAAAAAGTTCCATACAGAGTGAGACTGTTATCGCACACTGGCCACATGTCTTTCAATGAAAATTTGATCATTTGAGCTACTTCTCAATAACTGCACCTTAACGTTTAGAAGGTTTTATAACAAGGGTGTGATCCTATTCATCATCAAAACTCCGATATATAAGAAATATATAATATAATATTTTATAATATAATTAGAATACCACCATATTTATACTGATTTCGATTAATCGGATTCTACCTTAAAATCTATCTGGATACCTACTATGACGTTGCCTTTAGACTACGTTATACTAATATAGTGCTTATTTAAGGACTCTACATTAAAATATACAGGACCATCCGTCAAGGGTTGTGAGAATATTTTTGCTTATGCCTTGAAGCGTGGAAGTGTGCATAATCATCTGTCTGCTGCTGTTCGCCTTCTGCTTTCTACTTAGCTCTCTTCGTTTAGGCTTATTAGATATTCTCTTGTGCTCTTTTATTTACGGGAAAATACGACTGAAAATCGGCTGCGTTCATTCTTAGATACATCATTCGCAACTGTACATTATGTATTTACATATAATACATATTCATTTATATATAGTTTATTTATATGATTTTTTATATTTTTGTATTCTGTCGTTTATATCGGTCTTATACTTTGTCGACTTCGTGTTCTCTACATAATATATATATAATATAAATATATATAAACGCTTCGTTTCGACTCTCGAAGAGAATCTCTCTGTACGAAGAAGCATGGGAGATAAAAGACCTACGAATGTGGCACAGTCGTATGGCGATATGCTTCCATCGAATATACTGCATTTCGAATTGTCTCAGTTCTGAGTTCAGTTCAGTGAGCTTTTGTTGATCGTAGCGACTAGACGTGTTGCTCGTTTGAGAATCGTCGTATTTCACGTGCGCGCGTTTATATACTATCATTATATATACATATAGTTTGTGTTTTATGAGTTCGTTTCTCGTGTGCGACTTATGCCCTCGGCATTCCGGGAACAAAATCACTAAGTTATCGTTTTAATAATTACAAGTAAATAATACACGCGCACACATGCCATTTAAGTGTTTGTGGCTGATGCAGCTTCTTGCATGGATCAAAACAAAATAAGTGAAGTGCGTTCGTGTTTTCTCTTTTGAAATGTTATCTCCGCGCGTGTTTTAAAATTTATATTTTTTACATGATTTTAAATCTGCAAATAGCGTTTTTATGTATAAATATATAATAAGGTACAGAATTAAAAAAAAAAAAAACATATATAAAAAATGTGTTTGTTGTACGCGTTTAATGCGTTTTCATCGAGTATGAGTATTGTCTATTATCAAATTATCGTAATTCAAGTGTAATCATTTTGCATTAACTGATAGTAGAAGTTGTTTTATAATGACAGATTGATTAAATTGAGTTGTCTATGTCTATGCGGTATGATATAAAAATATGTTTTGGCATTTTTATTTGTACAACAGTTAATCAGTGCTCGAGCTGTCCTCCTTAATCTTAGAGTCGGTATTGTTACCGTTGTCTTGTGCGATACTGTTGACCAGCGACTCTTAATTGACATGCCTG
Organism: Bolitophila hybrida; assembly: GCA_027564075.1. NCBI lineage: Eukaryota > Metazoa > Arthropoda > Insecta > Diptera > Mycetophilidae > Bolitophila > Bolitophila hybrida. The sequence goes on along the minus strand of JANSTU010041225.1, from coordinate 3,544 downwards.
AAAGAAAGTACTATGCAATATTATTTTATGAATTTAATTAATTAAAATCGCAAACCTTTAGGCTTATTTATACTATTGTTTCCTACTGAGACCAACTTCACTTGTGGTGAGCTAGGGGACGATGATGACGACGACGAAGATGATGATGACATACCAGCATGTGGTTGTATCGTATCTGTACCACCCGTTGAGGATGGCGGAGGTGGTAGGGTTAGCGGAAGCCTAAGACAACTACCGGTACCGGTAATTCCTGCAGTGTCCTCTGAGTCTTCGACGGTGTGACAGCCATGATTTTTTCAAATGTCGCGGAGCACCGAGAGCTATAAAATAAAATTAATCAATGTTTTACTTAATACAAAATAAACGGTTGTTACACAAACCTGGACTAGAAGATTTTTTTTCTGGTTCGGATGGAAACTTGGCAGGTGTGGTGGGTGCACTTTGCGCAGAGCTAGAATGTGTACTAGATGGCGGATGCTTCAGTAGCAGGTTTCGCGGCGTTGTTGCCGTAGGTGGATCCGAGATAGGAACAGTTGTGATAGCCGTAAAAAGCAGCGATGTAGTTGACGCTGTATCTGGAGAAGAGACAGCGTTCAGTGCCAGTGGAGCTTGCTGTGGAGGAGCAGGTTTATTGACATGTTTTGTTTCGATGTCCAGGGCCATAGGACTACCATGCGGATGATGCATTTGCATACATTTGCGCTTCGGACTTTGACTATCGTCAATATTACGATCGATACTCGAACATTATGTGAGGCGGTGCTTCTGGACCGGTCTTGTAGTGAGCTGGATGTGTTTGTTGTACAGGTCCTTTGGAGGAGTGTAGCACCTGCAGTGGTGCTTGCTTATGTGAATTATGCTTCACAATTACTCCGGCAGACTGTTTTACGTCTGACAACAGAGGTGGTTGCGTAGGAAGCATATGCTCGGTTTTAGGCTATATATAAAACGAATTAGAATTCGAATGGGATAAATTAAATTGGGTAAATACCTTCAGTTCTTTGTGGTACGTCTGAGCACATCCGTATACGTACATCGAAAACGCTGCACAACAACCACAAATCGAGTCTCATGCGTCCCGTCAGAAGCCACAGACCCACTGTCCGAGTCCACCTCCACACTCAAAACTCCATAGAACACAACAACTCAACATCACAAGAAACAAATAAATAACATGAAAAATAGTTAAAATAAAGCACAAATCGTGTCTCATGCGTCCTGTCATAATTATTATAATATTACACTGAAATAGAGTGCGTTTACAACCTTAAGGATAAATAATGTGAAATGGGAAGGTGATTTAGCGCGACGAACAGTACCTTAAAAATATAAGTTAAAATAACAAAAGTATTTATATAAGAAAAAAGGTTATTTATCTGGAAAATTTAAAACAACAAACAACTACCATATAAATGAAAGTTCAATCAACTGAACTGTTCACAGAAAATTAAACAAATCGTCTTCGCATTTGTGAACCCTCGCGTTATATTCCCTGCACCAGCTGAAGACATTGATTTTCAAATATAGGAGAATGGAGTTATATTGTTGTTTTCCAATCGGCAATGAAGACTTAGGCTGTTTCATATGACGTCACTTTAATTTATTTTAATTAATGTCTCTCAATTTTAAATATTTTGTCAGGACTATTTAAATAAAAGTTGGTTTAAACTGTGAATGTTAATAAGATATATGAATTATTTAGTATTACTTTGAATTTATAAACTGTTTAATATTTTTCTATATCCAGTATCATTTGTATAGAGCTATACCGCTTTTTTGATAATTAATAAATGAAATACATAAAATTCAAATAGTAAGAAGAATTAGGCTGTTTCAGATGACGTCACACGCGTTTTCATAATTTTCTGTTATTTTAAATAGTTTGACAAGTTTGCATTCTGAAATGTGCATGTAAAAAAGAAAGCAAAGTGCAGTAGTTTAAAGTGCGGTAATACACAGTGAGCAACATCGCGCTTCTTCAATATTTATAATTTAACGTAAATATTTTTTATGTTACGAGCTTTTTTGCATTTTTGTGTTATGTGCTTTTTGCGTAATACCACGCCATCTTTTTCTGTTACGTGCTTTTTGTGCTGCGTGATTTTGTGTCACGTGATTTTGTATTGTGTCAAAAAACACAATTATACAAACTAAAAATAATATACAATAATACAATCAAACAAATAAAATTAAAAAATTACAAATAACAAACATATCTACGTAAAATATAAAAACATTAAAACATTCAAGACTCAATAGAAGATTCTGTCAAACTCTTAGTACAATATGACTAAGCACCAACCGAACAAGTATGTCCTTGCTACTTTACCAAACGATGATTTCTGTTGCATAGTTCGCTATGAACACATACTTGTACCACTATTTTAAATAATGCAGGATTAACTTAAAGCTTCAGACATGAAATCTAAAAGAGACAGCAAATTTGGAGCGTCGATAACACTTTCAATGTAATGCTGTGACAATATCGGATTAACTTTCCGGAAAAAGCCCATACATTTGCATTTACCGATATTCAAGTAAAGGCAATTTTTCTGACATCATAATGAGAGCATGTCTAAATCTCGTTGCAAGTATAAAACGTCTGAAGGACCATCAATTTTATTAAATAGAAGACTATCTGAAAATTTCTCCCACATCGTTTATAAAAAGTAAATGGTGATATAGTTCTTCTCATTCTTCCTGTTATTAAATCGCAGACCATGTGTTTAAACAACTTTGCAATATTTGGGAGTATTGTCACACCACGAAACATCGCTCCTAGATCCAGATTTATAAAATTGGTGTGATGTATGACACTTTCCAACATTCCAACGGCTTGGAAAAATTCCTTTTGCAAGTGAGGCATTAAAATGGAAGACTAGTGGAAACGCGAGTGTCAAAGCACATTTTTGTAGCACAATATGGGCTATGTCGTCATGACCTATTCCTTTAATCACATCTAATTTTTAAAAGTGCAGTAACAAAATCTTGCATGTCAAATTGAATGGAACCTGAGTCGACGGAATCAGAAAGTTTTAGAAGTCGTGTTTGAAGTACTGAACTAACACTATCAACATCCTCCGTTATATAAACACTCTCGAAGAAGCATTTAAAATGATTACAGATCTCATTTATATTTGCTAAGCGTGCCCAAAATATGTTCAATTGCTTTTCTATTGTATTCAATTTTCACTGATACAAATTATTATCTGACCAAGCGTCACTAAATCAATGAAATAACTAATGAAGAAACAACCAACAACTTATACATTCACGCAACACAACACATTTTTTTTTTGGGTAAAACAACGTTTTCCGTTTTTTATATTTTTTATTGTTTTTGTCTCATCTCATCTCATTGGATCCTTTAATCTCTTGTGGGACATAGGGCCAGTGTGCGATACCGCACACCGGATTCATTGACCATTACTGGTCAGGTCATGCGAATGTGCTGATTGTACTGTCCCCTACTCCTATTGGAGCTACTGTGCTCTAACACTCACAACACATCCCCGATGGTTAGGAGTCTTAATTTGCCCTGACG
>JANSTU010041214.1:0-10922 GCA_027564075.1 Bolitophila hybrida | reverse complement strand
GGACTGGGCACGCTGCCGTTGACTCTGTAAAGAGTTCATCCGCCACCGTGCTACATTGCTTACCTGGTAATAAGCAAAACGCTCAAAATTCGGTTTGCGCACGCATAAAAACCGACGCCGACGGTTGGCGACCGTTAGCAAAAACTACCAAATAAAAAGTGCGTTTCAGTTTAAACTCAATAAATTGCATCAAAATCACAGCCATTCGCGCTAGTTCACTGACACCAAAGAAAAAGTGTTAGGATGTAGTTTAGCGAAACCATAGCAACAATAGCTAGCTAACTAATTTACAGATAATTTAGCTTGCAGAAAAAATACACCAACTAATCATATAGTTATGCTAAAAAAAATACACATTTTTTATACTATATGATAACATTTCTCACGACCGACACAATTAAATTTCAATAACATATTATTATAAATAACAAAACACTCTTTCTTGCTAAGTGTATCAATGACTTGCGAAAATGCACAATGCATTCTTCGCAAAGCTCGTCACATCGCGTCTTTAATTGCTTGTCACGCGCTCACACGAAAGATTCTTTCATTTTCACTTCATTATTTCCGTTTTTTTTTGTTTTTAATTAATCAAAAACACAAATGATTAACATTTCTATGCTGTTATATAAAATATGCATATTATTTATATGGTATGCGCGTTTAGCATCGTTTACAAATTGTACACTTTATTATATATTTTCTCTTTTCATTAGAAACGCTCGCCAAAGAATGTATTTTCAGCGCGTGCGAAAAGCGAGAACGATGCATTTTAAGTCGCTGCTCTTTTTTTCGTCTTCTTTCACTTTTGCTGGAAAAACATAAACACAGGCACAGGACGATTATCACACTGGCGCACAGTTATTTTCATTAAAATGCTAAACAGAAAATCACCGCAAGATCCAGAGCGCCAGAATTTGCGTTCCCTCTTGTACAATATATATATATATATATATATATACAGGCAAATAGTAAGCTCGCCGAGCGCGTATAATTAAATCCAGAGATTATAATCAAGCCACCCACTTTACGAGGAGTTATGAATATTCATGGACGAATTTCGGTATTGTTTAACATTTTCCCGAAATTTTCGCGAGGGTCTTGTATAACGTTAGGTAACTTGTATTATATTATTATATATGAATATACAGATATTTACTGCAAAAGTGTGAATTGCACACATATTGTGTTTGTTTGATTGCCACGTACTCGTATATATACACGGAGGCACTTCTGGGGGAAAAACTCGTGCCAAAAAGGATTGTGATTTACTCGAGCGATATTTATATCAAGATATTGCGAGCTTTTGAAGGATCACGCGGCGATGGAGTGTCAAATCGGTGTGTTCTTGCAGAAAATTCTGTGTATTTGAAGTGGAAGAACAATTTATTTGTACACACAGGAAAAACAAACGATATGTGACAATGACATATATTATATATATGTATATATTAGTATGTGTATGTGTTTGTTTAAAAGGGATTGCTCTCTGAAGGACGCCTTTGGAAATTGTTGTTTTCCGCATGGAATGAACATTGATTTGCACCCCCGCACATTCCAAACACAAGCGCACGTTTATAACACAGATAAATCTCACTTAATTACTTATACTGGAAAGTTTGCGAGGGCCGCGTACAATTGCAGCTCATTAAAAGCCCGGGATTAGCTCTACTCAAACCGCACACACAAAACCGACACATACGATCAACAAGTTCTTTCTATAATATAGGCACGAGCTTTAATTCGAATGTGTGAGCTTTTTGCGACATTGCTCACATCTCGTTAGCGTATAATGTCTTTAAAATCAGCAATTCATATAAAGTGCTACATCCACCTGTTCACATAAAGAAAAATACGTGCATCGTGTATATTGTTCGCGTCTTATCCTTCTTTTGTGGGTGTGCTTACATATATATCATGCGCGTAGAAGCTCAGACACCATAAATCACGATCTGTGCGTGTGTGTGTGTCTAAAAAGTATAATTCACCATAAATAAAACCGCCGGGGAAGCACTTGCACACACTTCAAGACGATGAGGCCTCCCTTTGGCAAGGCAGATTGTATATATACATATAGTGCTAGAAATCGAGTATAGGCCAAGCGAAAAGTGGCATTTACATAGAATATGCAAATTTTTGGCAGGAACAAGAAGTGAAATACATACACACACACAAACGCATTCACCATGCGCAAAGACAACCCGAGGAACCGTAAAGCGATAGAGAGAGAATAAAAAAAAAAAACGTCGTGCTGTAATTTATAGGTTGGTTAATGTGACTGCGCGCGTGTTGCTGGTCGAGGATTGGCGGGGAGAGGGTGGGCTGGCGGTTTTAATGTTGTGGGCACAATGGGAAGCTTTTAATTTATATTTTTTAAAACGATTTTTAAATTTGTTCAAGAAGACTTTGAAAGTTTGCTAATTTATTGGTTTAGAATTTGGCAAAGGTAATTTCTGTGGCGAGCGATTTTGCCCTACTTGCTCTATCTTCCTATGCTCCTTGATCTTTCTGTTTGCAAACCTCAGCGGAGTTTTTATTAGAATTGTCTCACATTTTGATGGATTAATTCGCATCTTCCACTAAATGTGGAAGTTTTCTCTAGATCAATTAGACATGCACCGATGCAATCTTTCGCGTTCAAGAACCAACAGCAGTCCGAAGTAAATTTGGTGACATCATGAACAGTAGAATGGATCACAACAATTCACTCAGCTTCGAGCTTTTATGATTAATATTTTCCTGGACATTATGTTAATGTCTGCGGTGTGTCAGTGACCTGACGACTATGGCATTCATAGCTGCCTACAAAAGGTTTACCAGTCGACGAGGTGTATGCAGTGACATCTATAGTGACAATGCCACTAATTTTGTGGGTGCATTTCTAAAGTCCCAGCAAGCACTCGGCTTTCATGCAGAATTGCTGGATGAACTATCAACTATGGGAACGCGATGGCATTTTGGTCCTCCACTTGCACCACACTTCAACGGTCTGGCTGAAGCAGCTATACGTTCGGTTAAACTCCACATACGTCGAATCATAGGCGAAACATCACTAACGTTCGAAGATATGACAACATTTCGATGACTAATGACCACAACGATCTTGATGTACTAACACCTGCCCACTTCCTAATTGGTGAACCTATCACATCCGTGCCAGAATCAAAATTATTGGACACTCGAGAACAACTACTTACAAGATGGCAATTAGTGCAGCAGATGACTCAACGCTTTTGGACTCGGTGCTCCTCTGATTATTTGCATACCTTGCACCAAAGAAAAAAGGGGCAATCTAAGGAAAATAATCTTAATGTTGGTGATTTAGTACTCGTGATGGAGGACAACTTGGCACCGTCTAAATGGGCATTAGGACGCATTGTAGGGACACATCCAGGAGCAGATGATTGTGTTCGTGATCGCAGTGAGCGATTCACAAGAGATGGCGTGTGAATATTGTGGAAACGAGAAATCTACCTCATCCAAAATAAGAGTGTGTACATTATTTCCAGAAGAAGTACCAGACAGTGCCAATTTAATAAAGATGCTGATAGTGCATCAAAACAAAACAAAACGACGACACGCTAACGAAAAATACAGATAAATCTGCACCACTACCGGGCAGCTATGATTAACATCAGAGCTGTCATGGCTAGAAGAAGAGAAAAGAAGAATAGCCGTGACAGTGGAATGGAGTTATCAAGAGACTCAAAATTTCCGCTCCCACCCAAAACAAGGTAAGAACGTTGGAGGAAGACAAGAAATAGTAATAGCATCAGTATTACTGCCACCACCGTCCGAGGAATTAGAAGCCTTGGTCGCCTATTGTGAGCAGTTCAACTTGCAACTTCTTGTATCAGTAGATGCAAATGCTCATAATAAATAATAATAAAAGAGTTTCAAAAAAGTCTTGCGGTATTTTCACTAGGTATCGTTGCAAGCGCTTAGTTCTCAAGCCGCCAATAAAATGTGTGCAGTTTATGGACACGATACAGTTTGTCAACCTAGTGGTTCTAAACGTAATGAACGAACCTACTTTCGTAACAAAAGTAAGGAACGAGGTCATTGACCTCACCCTAGCTACAAGCCGACTTGCCAATTCTAACACAGATTGGCGTGTTTCTTCGGAAATTTCGATGTCTGATCACAGAATCATCGAATTCAGTCCGATGTGGTGGAATAATAGATTACCGTACTCAGGCGGTCTCTAAGACGGCTAGAAAACAAAGTAAAATCACGCACCGAGTGTTTCTATGATAAAATACCTCAGGCAAAAAGACTTTATAATAAAAGAGATAAGAACAGCTCAAAGAAACTCTTGGAGAACCTCAGAGAGTTAGGAACTGTATTGCTCCGTGGTTGACCATGATCCAAATTGGAGCTCGATATTGACAGAAGTCCTCTTTTAAACCATACAAGGCGCCAGGACCGGATGGTATCTATCCAATTATCTTTCAAAAACTGAAAATCATCTGGACTCCAATATCTTCAGATCTAGCTTAGCACTATCCCTAACATGTGGCGACTTGCTAAAGCGTCTTTATTCCAAAACCAGGAAAAGAAAATTACAACGCAGCAAGCTCCTTCCGCCTTACAAAGTCGTCATTTATAGAAAGAAATCTATTTATGTGAACTGACAACATAAATCCGCTATACTCTTTTGAAAAATCTTTCAAAGTTATCATACCAACAGAGAAGAATGGCAGAATAAGAGTTAATTCACAGATAGTGGATCTACTACCTTCACTGGTTCTCGGAAGAGGATCAAGTTAAACAATGGGAAAACATTATGGCCTGCGTGCCACGAAACTTGTATTTTTTCGCAAAAGAAGATGTTTTCGGATACTTGCGTCCATCTCAGCCAAAACCAAAACCACCAAACGTACTCAACTTTCTGATGTGGCATAGCTTTTCAATACGCTGGGTTTACTCTCACCGGTCATCGTGTGCTCAAAGTTTGCACTTCAGAAGCTGTGGGCGGAGGGCATTGCCTGGGACGACGATGTACCAGCTTCTCTGGGAGTGCATACCGCGCAGAGCTTCCATATTTGCAAATCAATCGAATCAGCCGTTGGTTAAGTGGTTGAGGCCTCAATAGAACCCAGCTCTACGAATTTTTCGACTCGATTCGACTCGTCAACTGTGCTGCTTTGTACGCACAAGCTACGCAAACTAACGGAACTTCAACAGTACGACTCATTATGACAAAAACTTAACTTAGTAAACTTAGTATAAGCGAAGCTCTGGCAAATGAAGGTACATCGTAAAAGTTCAATCCGCCTGGATCACCTTGGTTTGGAGTCATTTGGGTATCGGGAATCAAGTCAGCTAAACACCACCTACATCGAACTCTACTTCGTTTGAAGACATGACAACCGCACAGATCGAAAGTTGAATATATTCTCGACAAATCTGTGTACTCTCCGATAACCCAGAGTATCTTCAAGCCCTTACTCCAGGACATTTCCTGATTGCAGTACCCCTGAATACACTTCCTGACCCTGATGTCCGTGACGTCTCCATAAATCGCCTCTATCGCTGGCAATTTGTTCAGCGTACTGTCCAACAATTCCGCCCCGCCACCTTTCTGCTTGACTTCTCAAAAACGTTTAACATAGTCTCACATTCTATCCTGTATAATAAATTGACCTCCGTATTCAATTTTAGTCCATCTGCTGGTTAAACTAATTTCTAATTTCTTGACTTTTATCGTCGTCTGAGAGCATTGCGCAGAAGCTTTCCAAACACATCGGCGACGATGAGTATTTCAATTTCGCCAGCTTCGTAGAAGCTTAGAACTGCCAATTCAAGATCGCAAAATAACTTCGCAATTTCATCTGATTGGTTAAACGAGGAAGAATAAGAGGCTTGACCTTTGTCTCAAATACACTATCACTGCAGGAGCGTAGCTTGAATTCGATAAACTTATGAGAAATTCCGGATGAAGTTTTGCCAATGCCATTGACATGAACACAGAGATCGTCTTCTTCAGTTCTCAGTGACAAACGTTGCTTGTGATCCTGAGTCAAGTAAACCACGTGCAATGTCTGTCTGGCCATGAAGGCAAATTAAACAAAGCGATCAATTTCAATTTCATATGGCATGCGATTGGTAGCATTGACGATGATTCTGCAGGGTATGGCTAGGCAGGTATAGGGCATCTAACAGCCACTAGGGACCGACACCTTTTCTTTTAAAAAAACGCAGAGATGTTTTAATGTCAACAATTCGTTGCTACTCAGAGATAATCCCACTGCCTGTGGCTTTTTTTTTTGCCGCAGGCAGGATAGTACTGGACAATGGACATTGTCCTCCTATCCCAGTAACATCCGCTGAGGAGTGACGACCTCACGCAGCCGATCATTCGGAGATGTTACTGGCAATGCACATTGCGTCTGCTATCCCAGTAATGTATAGATGAGGAGTAATGCCCTCACGAAAACATCCGATCGTTCGGGGTAGGCCCGTATAACCATAGGTCGAGTACAGTCTCGACTGAAACGGTTCACCTATCCGTAAATAGGTTCCGCGGGGATGGGGAGCCCCAGTGAGCAGGCAAATTGTTGTTTGCTCATTGCCCCATCACGGTGCTGAAACGCGGTGGTTGTGGGCGATATAGACCCTAAGGGTCGTGCGCTAGTTACTTATGCTTCGGCGTACCAGGAAACTGGAGATACCTTTGCCTGTGGCTATCGATCCGCGGAAAACATAGACGGTCTTGCATGTTTATCCCTCAGGAATCAGTTGAGATTGGTAGTGAGTGGGTTCTGGTGTGATTACTGCAATTAAATCCAGGAGATAAGACGATTTTAATGTATGAAGAGGCAGCTCTTCCTGACCACTGACTTCTACGATGGCGGAATTCGAGTAAATTCTTCCAGTTGCTCTCCAACAGTTCTAATTGGGCATTCGCAATGCCGAACCTTCGATCGATTGCGTGTACGAGTAAATTGGCTAATTGAAGCTATACAGGAAGTCCATTGGAAAATTAATTTGGCAGTCGACATCTTCGAGGGAGTTCTTTGACTGGAACAGTGTTTGTGTTGATATTGAGTGATGTGAATCAATGATGAACTGCTGATGTACACGGCAATTGGTACGATATTATGCGCTTTAATGAGTTTTTCCAAAAATAGCACATTTTTAAAGACATAATATTTTATATAACGAAACAACAGTAACAAAAATCCAGTATTTTGTACTGAGCCCATGCATCAAAAATATATTTCCACTTTGACTTTAAACACGCATACTGCACATTTTCACACTACTGACCTAACACAAAATAAAGTATGCTAGACGGTTCGATGACATAAAGCACATTGTCCTCGCCTAATAATGCAAGATAAACGTTTGAGCATGAGTATAATGATCTTACAGTGCAGTATTTGCGTTTACTTATCTCTGTTTAAGACTTAAAACTCCAATTCCTCTGAGTTATTTTATTATATGAGTAAGAACGTAGAGTAGAGTTCTTCCTGAACAAATACTGAAATTGGACACCCATTACTCGAACAGTTTTTTGTATACCAAATAGCTGTGACCCAGATTAAACCCTCTTCTAGTCTGTATACTCTGTATTTTAGGCCATTGAAATATAAATACAATAATCTTCAACGTTACATTGATAATTACTTGTGATACAACACCGAAGCACGTCGCTTTATTGCCTTAGATCGCATCTACATCATCGTTAAATTGCATCCACAAACTTCGATAAAATACATACATGTGGACTCGCACATACACTCACACACACACACACTCTCTCACCAAAAACTAATTAAATTAATGGCATCATGCACGCCGTTACATAATCATCAATCCTAACTTGCTACCCTGTAAAATGCGACGACTCAGTAAATATTATACTACGAGTATTATATAGAAAGATACAGATGTTGAACGCAAACAACCTATACAACCTACCCCCACTCATTGATGATTTAAATCGGGTGATCGGATGGTGGTTGGGTTGTCGACGTTGTCATACACGTCGCCGTGTCGTTGGTGAGTGGTGAGCAACGTTGTTGGTGATGGTTGGGTTTGGGTTTGGTGGGCTGCGTGGTGTTTGAGGCTCAGGCGTGACACAAGCTCTCGCAGAATTAATAGAATTTCTGTTCAGTCATCAAATTTGGTCTCTTCTATTTACGTTGTAGCGCGCATGAGATCTTCTGTGCAAATGTATATTATGAGTGTATAAGTGTGTATGTTTGCTGTCTGATGTACGAACACTTACGTCTCATATAATACATATATATATATATATAATGACATTTATGACATGTGACGCGACGCGTGTCCTCCGAAGTGGCTTTGCTGAGTGAGTGACAGGCACGCGAAGGTGTATAATTAATCACAAATCCCTCATAAGAGGCAGGAGAAACTACAGAAATGAACCTTATATAAAATACTTTCAGAGTAATTAGCATTATTCAGTAATTTCCACATTTATTTTTTATTTTTTAAATAATTCCCAACCACTGCATTTTTTCCAGACTGTATGCTAATCGATATTGCCGCAATGTATTTTTTTTTTTCATTTTCCATATATGTTCCAGTCACATTTACATGACATATATTTGACACTTCTTGTGCTATAAAACTCGATTTTTCATTTTATATAGAAGACATGCAGCACGACAAGATGAAAATGAGTGTTTTGCTCTGGGATATATAGATTGTTTGTATAGCATACAAAAGAGAGGTAATTTTATGATTGAATTATTCAGAAAGATTGGATCAAAAAAGGTCAGCAGCCCATAATTCAGAAGCATTAATGAAATGTCATATTTTTTGGAAAAGAAGTTGATGGCAGCAATTTTTAGGAAACCTGGAGTTTAAAAAATTATGGTATTTGATGCTATAAAGGTCGATAATACGATTGGGATCTATTTAAACCCTACTTTGATCGAAACGACTTATTAAAACTACCGAAAATGGTAATCGAGTCATTTTAATGATGAGAATCAGAAATACTTTTCCGACATCTGTGGATCCAGCCCTTACGTAAGTTATGACAATTAAATTCTAAGGGCTTACAGGGGTCAAAAATGGTCATTGGTGAAGAATTGACGTAGATATGAATTGTTAATGATATCGGAAATCATCTTACATATAAATGTATGTAAAACGTTTTTTTTACGAGGCCCCAATATTCTTATTTTCAACTTTTTTTTTATTTTACAGCTACATAATGGCCGACTTTTACTGCTGAAAAACACAATTTTTGCAAAACGTTCTAAACAAATTAAAAAACAAACAAAAACATTTCCAGAAATGAAATCTTTTTGTATTTTTACTTTCAGATAAACCTACATCATGTTGCTTGGTACACCGTAAGGCGCTTATGTTGCCTAATGTGCGTGGATATATGAATTTCGCTACGGTTCATAGATTTTAATTTTATTTTTAAGCTGCGAATACAAAAATACCTATTAAACGAAAAAATATATTAGCTGTTTTTTTAATTTTAAAATAAAAAATCGGAAATAAAAAGTAATTTATTTACTGAAACTGTTTTTTAATTTAATTTTTTTTTATAAAATTTAATTTATGTTTACATAAATTGTTGTGTGTATTCTATAAAATTTATTATTATTTATCTGAATATTCAGAATAAAAAGAGAGTTTATTGACATTTTATCGCCGAAGACGGTTCTTTGCATCCACCTGGATCATACGACGATCATATGATGCAAGACCTATTTCAGAATCTCCGGTCAGCCATAATTAATTTATCAAACACAATCAAAGAATACACAAAAACAAAACTCAACACATTATCGTAATCACAAAAACGAAGAACAAAAATCCAGGCGAATGTGTAAAAGTACACAACAAATGATGCGGAATTATTAGCAAGACTTGCAAGTTCTTAAAAATACTGTTTAATTTAATTTTTATGGGTAATCATTTTATGCTCACCGAAATGCACACTAAAATTAAAATTAAATCACATGGAATAAAATTATTGCTCACCAAAAAAAGTAAAAAAAATATGACAGAAATTGCAAAAATGCATAGTGAATAATTCAAAAATACAAAGTAAATGTTATATAAACGAACACCAGGCTCCATATGAAAATCTAAATTAGAAGCTTTACAGGATACTATTTCCCGACTCTTTATCCCCCATTCCCAAGGGTTGTTTTTCCTTAACGTGATTCAAAAGGTTTTTGCCATGAACTATTCCACGACCCTCGCCATTCCCAAAAGGGTTGTTTTCCCTAAGCATGATTCAAAGGGTTTTTTCAACGAGCTTGGAGTTCAATTTTTTAACTTTTACAGTTCACATTTAAATTAATTGGTAAGAATTTTATAATTGTTATCTGTGCAGAAATAAATTTGGCGGAGGGCGATTTTGATTATTTGGGAATGCAAAATAAAATTATGCGGTTTGCATATTTGAATTTATTGGTAAATTTTTGCCTCTATCATTGGATCATGTAATACCTTGTGGGACATAGGGCCAGTGTGCGATGTCGCACATTGGATTCATTGACCATTACGGGATCACACGAGTGGTCAGGTCATGCTAATGTGCTGTTTGTGCTGTGCTACTTCTCTTGGAGCTATTGTGCTCTAACACATCCCCGATGGTTAGGAGAAGCGACTCTAACTTTGCTAATGCGAATTTCATGCGTTATTCCAAATTAATAACCTTTTTCAGAAATAGGCTATTAATAGCAAGATGAACCTACTGATTTAAAGTGCTACATTCGAAAAACGCTTCGGTCTGCCGGCCGGGATTAAACCAACGACCTCTCATAAGGCTGGCCAACGCGTTAACCCACTCGGCTATGGCTATGGTTTATGATATGATATTTCTAATGGGTATATATAGGAGAGTCATGCACCACTTCGTTGTTGAGCACTTGTTCAAAGTGCTCTCTCCATCTCTTCAGCTGTTCACAATCCATTGA
>JANSTU010041203.1:0-10923 GCA_027564075.1 Bolitophila hybrida | reverse complement strand
CAACAGAGGCCGAATTGTCTTCCATCAGGACAACGCCAGGCCACACACATCTTTGGTGACGCGCCAGAAGCTCCGGGTGCTCGGATGGGAGGTTCTTTTGTATCCATCGTATAGTCCGGAGTCGGAAGTTGGCCACAAAAGAGGCCTGTCAAAATTGGCTCTCCGAGTTGTTTTCCCAATAGGGAAGCGAGCTTCTATAAGAGGGGCATTATTTAGTTGGCATCTCCTTGGGAACTAGTCATCGAACAAAACGGCGCATATTTGACTTAAATCGGATGACAGTAACCAAATTTATGAATAATTGAAAATTGTTTAAAAATACCGCAGGACTTTTTTGACACCCTATTATAAATATTTATATTTTTTTTAATAATTTTGTTAATATAAGTTCTGATGATTTATTAAAAAATAATTCAATGCACGATTATGATCGAATATATACCTTTTGGCAACGTTCCTAATCATCACTACAAAAAACCAACCCTCCCACGCAAATATCTCAAAATCCTTAAATACACCGTATTCTATATGATTTATCTCCAAGCACCAAGATGCGAAAAGCACATAAAAAAGTATTATCCATTTTTATGGCCTCTGTCCGTTTCTTTGTGAATGGAAAAGATAAACATTTATGTTTGTGTATTGCCTATATATATGAATAATATGTTGATGCGTTGATATTTCAATTCAGAAAGCATATTTAGGTAAATAGCCGTTGGGGTGAGTTTCGGTGAGCTGCTGCGCGGCACTGCGTGGGAGCTTTCTCTGTGTGTGTAGTATATATACAGGACAATCTCTGTGTGTATGCGTTTAAGTGAGCGCATGCCTTCGGAAAACCGGAAATTATACGAAATGATAAATGGAACTTGTTTGCCGACGCATATAATAGTATATAATACCCGTAATCTACACAAATATTTGCGCTTGTGTTATAGTACTTGAATATCACACAATCACTGAATACGGTCTTGCAAATATATTCTATTTTATATGTAAAGAACGAAAGAAAACGTTTATATTTACAATTCACTATCGAATCTTGGCTTAATCCTTTTCGCAGATTTGCCTGAGTAAATAGCTGCGAAAAACAAAGCCGCAAAAACTATTTATTTTCCATAATAATAATTTATATCAATTCTTAACACCCCATTATCCTAAGCCCCGAATATATAGTTGTCGTAAGCCCACGGATATCCAACTGGACATGAATGCGGTGAGATATGTGTCGTCTGCACGGTGGCTATCTCTGAAACACATCACCGCAAATGCTTTTTGTGTCGGCGGGCGTCCGTTGCGGCATTTGGATATATATATATATATATATATATATATATATATATACGTAACTGCAAGCTGTCCCCTTCCATTTTCCCCGCGCCAACAGGATGATAAAACGAAGATCGAAATAAATGTATTTATTACCGGGGATTCTGAATACATTATCTTGGCATTGTGAATTGAATTGCTGTCCTGAACAATATATACCCGGCGATGATGTGCGACATACACAATCAATCAAAGTGTGCAAATAAAATTAACCTAAAGATGTGTTTGTTACTTCTCGAGACTACAACGAAGACGTTGCCATTTCCACACACACAAAAATAGACACAAAGCATTCACATTTATATGCCAACAACAAAAGAACGCGCGCGTCGCGACATTAAATCAAAACCCTTCAAGTTGTGTGATCTCTGCACTCGACAAAATGTCGTTTCGCAGTGTAACGCATCCCTTGTTCCTATGCCAAAAGTTATATTTTCACAAACAAAACGCGCTCCACACTGCCGCATAGCACCCTCCGCCACACTTCTCTCGTGTCACAGGGGAGCCAGCACAGCACGCACAATATAACGCCAAGTGTTTGTCAATTACACGTAAAATTTGATATTCAACATGGGCCACAGTATACAACCGCAAAACGACAAAATATTCTAATTTAAATGATAGCAATCTCTTGACAGAGTGAGCACGACGCAACAACATTAAAATGTTAGGCGCGCTCTCGCGAAGCAGTGGAAATTTTGTTTTTTTTTGTACAGGACCTTAAGGATATTTTGGAACAATTGGTGTGTGTGTGTCGCTGGGGTTTCGATAAGGAAAGCACTAAAGATAATCGAATGCGAAATGTTAACCAATTAGTCACATTTTGCGCCTATAAATTTGTTTTTTTTTTTTGCGAAATTGAGAATTTTGCATAAATGATTATGGGACAATTTTGGGAGATTTATGGACGGAACTCTATCCCGATGTGTTGTCCTCCCAATTCTTAAAACCACTATGTAAGTTCTGGGAAAGTTCACTATTCAAAATAGGAAAAAGCCAAAAATTTAAAGTGATGAAAAATCATTTTTGTAGAAAATCTATAATTTTTTGTGAGAGTTAGAGGAAAAATAAATTTTATATACCCAGACAGATCAAGAAATCCGTGACCAAGAAAACAAGGGATCATTTTTTTAGCAAATATGGTCTTATTTTTCAATATACTCTTCTTTTAGGTCGATACAACGATTCCAGTGGTTTTCCAACTTTTTTGTACCGTTCGTATAGTAGTCGATTGAAAGTTCTTCAAAAAAGGCTTCAGTTTCAGCAATGACGTCATCATTTGAACAAAACCGCCTTTTTGTGAGCCATCTGTTAAGGTTTGGAAACAAATAATAGTCGCTGGGCGCCAAGTCTGGCTGAGGGACCAGTTCCACGACGATTTCATGCAATTTCGCTTGAGCAACTAACGACGAATGAGCAGGCGCATTGTCGTGATGGTAAAATGTTTTTTTCTTCTGCCGTTTTTTTGTGATTTCAACTTTCAAACGATCCAATAATGATGACCTTTCAGGCCCATTTTTGCGTTTTGCCTGTTGCGATGTCTCGGCTGTGTAGTAATGGATCCAGGTTTTATCCATGGTTATGAATCGGCGCAAAAACTCACTCAGATTACGCCTATACATCGCCAAATTCTGCTCGGAAGTCGTAACACGTTTTTTGATATTGTACACACACTCTTTTGGGCGTCCAGATCATTCGGCATCATCTGTGCTTGTAAGGCCCATACGAAACTCCTTATACCCCTTTTTAATCATTCCAATGGACGGTCCAGAGTCCGGAAAATGCTTATCTAACTTGGATTTGGTCTCGGCTTGCGATTTAGAAAATTAAGATTTTTCCATTTTAAAAATAACACGGAGGTTGGTTGCTTGTCACTGCTATAAATTGGAATAGGTTAACATACATGACTAAAATTTTGACAGGCGTCTATTGAAGGGTGAAGCTTGTTAAGAATTGTTCGCAGTAGTGCGTACTAACGCCATCTCTTGGTTAGGTCACGTACTTCCGTATATACATCAACAAAATCACATTTCCACTCCAATGCAAGACATCGTAAAATACGTTTTTCCCCTAAACGATGACCAACTGCCAGAATCATTAGCAGAATCACGATAGGCGGAATATAACGATTCGCCAAATAATATGATTAGTCGAAATACGATTGGCCGAAATACGTTGTAATATGATTATCCGAAACAAGTTTGGCCGAAACACGATTGGCAGAATGATACGATTGGTCGACACACCCAAGACCCCTATAAAAGCTCCTTTTTGATGCTATTGATTAATTTCTTATTATTATCTTATTATCTTTTGTGTCGGCTAATCATGTGTTTGTCAAGTATCATTCGGCTCTTCGTATTTTTCGACTAATCGATATTCGGCTAATTGAGATTCGGCCAATCGTATCATTCTGCCAATCGAGATTCGGCCAATAGTTTCATTCGCCTAATCGTATTTTTCGGCTAATCTATATTCAGCTAATTGAGATTCGGCCAATCGTATCATTCTGCCAATCAAGATTCGGCCAATAGTATCATTCGGCTAATAGTATTTTTCGGCTAATCGATATTCGGCTAATTGAGATTCGGTCAATCGTATCATTCTGCCAATCGAGATTCGGCCAATAGTATCATTCGGCTAATAGTATTTTTCGGCTAATTGAGATTCGCTCAATCGTATCATTCTGCCAATCGAGATTTGGCCAATAGTTTCATTCGGCTAATCGTATGTTTTGGCCAATTTTATCATTCGGCTAATAGTATTTTTGGGCTAATCGATATTCGGACAATTGAAATTCGGTCAATCGTCTCATTTTGCCAATCGAGGTTCGGCCAATATTTTCATTCGGTTAATCGTATTTTTCGGCTAATCAATATTCGTATCGTATTATTCGGTCAATCGTAGAACATTCCTCTATTTTAAGTAGATTTACTTAGATCATAATATAATATTTGATTACATTTGGAAATATTTAAAGGTATACTTGCTGTTTTTTTTATTTTATTAATTTTTTTTTTTATTTTATTTAACTTGAAATCGACTGACCTAATCTATCATATTTTTTACCCCTTTTACACCTCCTCCCTATACACTCAAATACAAAAAAAATAGGCTAGTCGGATTTGATTGACATTTTCGAAAATTTGGGTCAAACTTTGATCTTTTCCCTCTGGGAGGGGAAGAGCGACCGACACATTTTCATTGCTGTTTTGACCTTGGGGGATTACCCCTCTCGGTAAGTATCATAGCACTCAGCTCCCTATCTTCTAACTTTCTAATTTCCTGTATTTTAGATCTCACACCGAAACACGCAAGAAAAAATGTATTAGAAATAGAATGGAACTTGGTAAAGCATAAATGGGAATTAAAAAATATAAAAAAAATTAAAAATAAACATATATAATTAAATTAAATAATTTATAATATTTAAGGTTTTTTCTAGGTTTTCTGGAATCTTGGAATTATACCTACATGGCCCAACTTTCGAAAACAGATTAACAAAATATTCGCAATATTCAAAAAATCAACACTGTATACAAATATGGCATGTTTCTGTCCCATTATTTAATACTAATATCAATACACAGAGAGCCTACAACAAAATTAACCCATTTGACCCAACTTTAACTTAGAACAATTTTTGTCGAAAGAAATACACCTAATATGTTATTACAAATTACAACAAAATCATTAATTTAAGACTACCATTTTGGTGTCGGTGTCTTAATCCTCTATTTCGCCTAGCGCTTGGCATGTTTAGCTATAATATCTATATCCAAAGCGCCAGGCGGAATGGCTTCGATTAATTATCGTTATAAGCCGGTTGAAACCCCTCAACAATATCGAATTGACATTTATTCTAATTGAGGATAAACCCTTAACCGTTTATACGTACAAATACATATCCATTTATTAATGGCATTATAAAGTCATCGAGCAGCCGTTATAGCCGAGAGTCTGTATAATTGCATTACACATATTTGAACTATATATACATATATAGAATATGATATAATGTAGGTTGTATATCAAGTAGAAGCATAAAAGCTTGATTAAAAACGATGTTTTTCGTTCTTGTTATATAATTTTCATAACGTTGTACATTTATGGCCATCGATATATGCACATATATGTTACACTTCTGTACATTCTTAAAAGGTCATCAGACATTTATCGTCGCATCGAAGCCATAAAAATGTGTATAACATATATAATACTACACTATAAATATGTAATATGTATACAATATGTTTTATTAATGTAATACAAGTGTATGTTTGTACATTAAATGGCTCCGTCGAGTGTCGTTTGCACCTTTTACCGAATTGGTGCCTATATCCGAATTTCAGCTTACAATATTTGTGTTTATGTTTATTTGTATGCTGTCCTTTTTTCAAATATATGCAAAAATCTTCTCTGCCTCCAACACACAAGGAGAGCCTAAACGCGAGCAGTATAATATCGCAATTTAAACACAGACACACACACGGATATTCGGTAAAAGCCAATTAACCAAGCGATTTAAAATTATCTTCGTATCGTATCATGCATAAATTTCATCCCACCCGCATGCGGGCAAAAAAACGCAGTGCTAGCAAATAAATTCTCGTGCGACTGCGGGCGGGAGTTAATCCATCGGACCGCCAAAATTTACCGCGTACGCACCCTTTTCTCTCCTCCTACCCATACACACGCACACGTACACATGTATTTTCATTTGGTTCATTTATTTTATTGGACACACTGCAAACTGCATTTAAGCGGCCTCGAATCAACTCTGCGGACGCGCAATTTACGATCAGCGCGTTATTAAACTGCTTGCGGTTATTTATCTATAAATGAGTTCAACATCGGTTTCGTCGTTGATCGGGAACGGTCAGACGAATAGTTTTTGATTCTAGACAATCTGTGAATTTAATTTAAATATTACATTGATTTATTTTCTAGCTCAAAAGACTCGGTATAGCTTAAAAGCTCGGATTTTATAAAAAATCATTTCATCAGCAGTGGCGAATGTGACATTTTTGCCATTGCCAAAGGCCAATCTGAAGCTTTTAGTTTACTCCACCACAGAAACATAAAAGCGCAGTCGAACAAAACATTTTCCATTGCTCGATAACACCTTATCGCTTTTGGCGTTCGTTTGCGGCTTTTTTTTGCTGTGTGTACCCACATTATATTATGAAAGTTACGTTTGATGCTCGTTGCTGTATACGAATATATCTGGTACCTATATAATATATGAAATTATACACATTATAGTTTTGAGATAAGTTATTTTGCAAAAATTCTGTTTAAACATTTTAATCAAATTCAATATTGTTTTTGAAAATTCTATTTTTTATATTATAAGTTTATAATAATATGAAGTTTTTTGATTTTTTTTTATAAACAATTTACTACGTTTTTGCATTTGATTTTTTTCTTGAAAATTTCATCATTTTTGTCGCCGCCATTTTGTATCAAAATCAGATATCAGGTTAGATAGATAGTTAGAACAAATTTAAAGAACAACGACTTAATAGGAGGGACGGTTTTTTTGACCGAATAATGATCGGAGATTAGAATTTGTTCTATCACTGGACGCTCGATAATAAATCACAGAGTATTGTACTCGTATGTTAGAGCAAATAAAATAAAGGAAGGGCAGAGTGGATCAAAACAGTATTTTCTTATACACAAACCCTATTTTCGGTCATATACTAAACGTATACTTTTTTCGCACCTTAAGCTAGCCAGTTATAATTTTTTTATAGTTTTTTAATTTTAAAAAAATGTATAAATTAATGTTCAGATAACTCTCAAATCAAAATTATTGTCCAGCAATCTGTACTTCGAACAGGCTGCGGGCCAACAATCTCAACGGGTTCACTGTTGAGTTGGATGGACTGCATTCGATCACTTGTGTTAAGTTTGACAACTGTGTTTTTTCATTTGTTTTTATGTGTGTTTCTGAAAGTACAACATATGAAGAATACTGTATTACATGTTTAGGTAATTCGGAGCAAAACTAAAGAAGTGACAGTAGGTTGAATAACCGTACCTCTAACTTAGGTTTGCACGCCTTTTAGCTCCTGCGCTGAGCGGCGAGCGGCAACTGTGTCGATCTCTATTGTATTACTTTTATCCTCTCTTTTCGTCTCTTCGTCTCTGCGATGTAGAATATATATTTCTGGGAACATTGTTACAACGCTTACAACGAAAGCTACCACCAACTCATCTGGAAAATTAGTCCCGAGTCCCGAGTCCGAGTCCCGAGTCCCATAAAATTGGTTACAATCATCCAATTTAAGTCAAATGTGCGACGTTTGCAATTTTCGACGACAGGCCTTCCGGAGCAAACAACAACAAATTTAATGCGCCGTTTAGCCGAATTGTCGTTTAGCCGAATGAGCCGTTTAGCCGAATGGGACATTTAGCCGAATGGTCATTTGGCCGAATGGTCATTTAGCCTAATGATCGTTTTAGCCGAATGAGCCGTTTAGCCGAATGGTCATTTAGCCTATTGATCGTTTTGATTACGTAAATAACACGTAAATTTGTGATAAACGATTTCACGACAAGAAATTACTTTTATTGGTCGAAAGTTTACCTAACAATCTTTAAATTTACTTGTTTGGTAAAAAAAATGTGTTTATACTAATAATATGTAAAAATGTTATGGCTGCCTTCATTGAAAAAAAAAATGGCTGAATGCTGCATTTTAATATATGTCTCAGTTGACGTAGAATATAGGTAAACAGTTTACTTGTTAGGTGCTGTTAACGTCAACACGTCAATAAACCTATTTTTACTTGTTTAGTAAACTAATTAAACAAGAAATGATCATCGGGCCGTATTTTTTCCAGAACGAGGCTGGCAACGCAGTTACGATCAATGGCGAGCGCTACTGTGCAGCGAAAAACGGCGATTTCGACTGGACGCCGCGCTCACGCGATTTGACGCCGCCGGACTTCTTTTTGTGGGGGTATTTGAAGAGAAAAGTTTACATCGAGAAACCGCAGACCATAACTCAGCTCACAGCCAATATCGCTTATTACCACCGAGACGCTGGAAAATGTGATGCAAAATGAAAAAGGCCATCTTTTTGCATCATAAATAAAGGCGGTCATTTTATTCAAAACATGAAAAATAGAAAGGAACAAATAAAGTGTGTGTACAAAAAAAATGAAAGTTATTCAAGTTTCAAATGCTATTGCAACAGATGGCACACCCTGTAGGTAAATGGTCAAAAATTGACGTCGTAAATTTCCATTTTTGATAAATATAAAGTAGGAATGCGTCACGTGTAATCAGTTTACTTTTTACTTCTGTGGTATTTCTTTTACGTCTCGTTTACGTAAAATTATAACAAAGTTAGTCCATTGAGCTTATGATTTTTATTTAATTCTTTGGTACATTTTCGACATAATTTATTAATTCTTTACCTTGACATGACATAAACTCAAACAATTTACAACTAGAAATCAAGTAAATCGCCACCTGAATTGCTAGCTGGAATTGCTTACCTGTAATAGGTAATAAGCAACACGCTCAAAATTCAGTTTGTGCACTCATAGAAACTCGTCTACACTCGCAGATAGGTTGTATTAATATTTTTGCTTATTCCTCCGTGGTCAACCCCAACTTTAAGCTAGAATTACTATAAATTGGTGGCGTCCGAGGGGACTGGCCTGTTCTCTAACGACGGATTAATTTATTAAAAAAAAACCAATGATATTCACATTCTGACAGGTGCAAACTAATATCCTGTTTTTTAACGATACAGGCAACGCGACAATCATTTAAATATGGTATAAAGCCAAACTTGTTTTTTTTTCTTGATTCTAAATGTTTGTGATTTTACCAAAAAATATGCATTTGTTCAAAAATCAACTAAAAAAATCATATCATATCATATTTTCGTCTGCATCATTTACTCTGCTGACGCATATTATATCAGTTAACCTGTCAGAATTGCGAATGTATGCGTGCACAAAAGAAGGCTGCTCACATGATAAATGTTCTGCTTTTATTCATGTTTACAAATGAGATCTTTTAGTGTGCGTGTGTGTGTGTGTGAGCGCCGAAATAGAATATTATTTTCCAGAGATTAGCATCGTGATATGAATATAGAAGTGTTAGAAGTGTTTTTGAATACTATATGTAGAATAGAATATATAATATCATCTGTGTGCGTGTGTCTATATGCAGCAGGGCGGAGGGGTTGTCTTCTGAGAGCGAAAAGGAAATTTGATTAAGTGGAAAGTTTACTTTGTATTATGCTTGAGACAATGTATTCACACATGTTCACGGTTGCTGCTGCTGCTGCTGCTGTTGTGCAAATGTGTACGTGGTCTTAAATTGTTTCGTGATGCTGATCTTTACTTGATATTTTGTAGGAAGCAGATGATTTTATGCTAAACTTATGAGTGTTGTACAGAGTCTGCACATATTTTACACTTTGTGTATTGTTTATATGGTGTTAGGTAGTCTAATTCAAAGCGGAATATTTTATTTTTTGAAAGTTTGCGAATAATTTATGTAAATATAACATTGTAGAGCTAGACTGTTTACATAATTAAACTGTGAGCTTCCCTAAAAAGTCTTGTGTGGGTGCCCTCTAATGTCAAATACAATTCTGTTGGGTGGAAGTTATCGGTTTACCGACAGAGATTCCTCTATTCATTCTGGAGAGGGATGCGACTAGTCCACTACCTGAACCAATGTATCGAGTTTCCAACCATAAGGTTGGATGGCGGACCAACTCAAGACTTACTCGAAGGTGTTATACGTACCGTGCCGAGAGAGTGTGCTTCTGCATAGCCGAAAGTCTTAAATAAATCAGTCTCTAACGTGTGTATATCGGATATCTGGCAACCTCCGATTGTAGCCTAGCCTTACTGCGATAAAAGGATCTCTGTCGCAGTGGACATCTCACTACCCCTACAAACACAAAAAATACAGTTTTATTCAAACCCTCTCCTTTTGCCGACAACACACATTATACGACACATAACGCAACACCGAGTTCAGTAGTTACTACTTCTGATACTCAACAAACTGTGGCTTCGACCGCACCGACCATATCTAAACCTGCAGTTCAGACTGCAGGTCCATCTACCTCAGCCGTCCTCTTCTGGAAACTGTAGAGTAATCCTGAGAGAGCTGTCAGGGCTAGTGGACAGATCTTATCCAAGAGCCGTGGCAGTGGAATGGAATAATCAAGGGACTTAAAATCCCCGGTTATTATGTTTTTCCGCTCCCACCCAAAACAAGGTTAGAACGAGCATGGTTGCTAAAAACAATCTCAACGCAATCTTTTTATCTAATTTTAGTTGTTGTGACGTTACAGCAATAAAAATATCACACTTCATCAACGGAGGAAGACAAGAAATAGTGATAGCTTCTATACGACTCCGTATTGCCACCACCGTCCGAAGTCACCTATTGTGAGCAGTCTAACTTGCAACTTCTTGTATCATAGATGCAAATGCTCATAATATCAGGTGGAGCAGCTGCGATACGAATTTTAGAGGTAAAGAACTTCTAGAATACTTATCAAGAACCAACCTAGTGGTTCTAAACGTAGGGAACGAACCTACTTTCGTAACA
>JANSTU010041192.1:0-10923 GCA_027564075.1 Bolitophila hybrida | reverse complement strand
ATTGGACTCCGGAGTGTAGTGATGGAGCCAAGTTTCGTCTATGGTCACATATCGACGAAAAAAATCGGGTTTATTATCAGTTATCAGCTGCAAACAACAACAGAGCTTCCGCATATCATAAATATTCATGAATTATATGACCAACACTCTTAAATCATTTTCTGTTTTGTCGCGGTGCAGCACACAATTCCCAAAATGCATAAAACACAAAATCACATATCCCAATACGGACAGCTCCTGAATTCACAATTCACAAATCCATCAAAACCCATAATTACCAAACTCACAAACCCAATATATTTATTTTGTTATTTCTTTTGAACCATCCTTTCTTTGCATAAACGTCAATTTAGTTGTCATATAGGCTTGCCCATTTTTTTTGCTTAAAATACAGGGTGTAATAACTATAGAGGATTTATATATTATATTATATGTATTATGTGTTTTGTGAAATGTGTGTTATGTGGTTTTTATGAACATTGAGTAATGGGTTGTATGAATATTTGGATTTATGAAAATAGATTTGGTGCTCCGCACTCGTTTTTTCGTTGTCAAATATTTAATCATAAATGTACTTTTAGTTTTTAAAATGCAGTTTTTTTATATATTTATATATCATTTGATTTCAGTAATATTTTTTTTTCAAACGTTAGTCAAAAAGTTTGTACATACAATTTCAATATTTATTGTTACTGCTGGACGGATATAAATGGAAAGAGATGAAGCTCTAAAATTGGCACTAGCCTATAAAAATATCTCCGAATATTACCAATGAAATATCAATGTTTTTCGATCATGTGATGCAACTTAAAATTCAAAAAAATAGTTGATTGGTCCAATTTTTGACCACTGCACATGCGCCTATAAATTTGCGAATATTTGCTTCAAAATGTTCAATCGTCTCGGGCTTGTCTACGTAGATAAGCGAATTAACATAGCTCCATAAAAAATCAAAGGTAAATCAGGAAAATTTCATTTTTGATACTAAAGTTTGCCGACATCAATTAAAATGTACTAAATATATATTTTTTTTTTGTTTATACTTTGTGAGTAAATTACAAAAAAAAATATTAAAATTAACTAATTACAAAAAAATACTGATAAATTAAATTGCTTCCATAAAAACGTATAGTTAGTGTATTGGAATACTAACTTTCGAACTGTAGTTTTCCTTAACGTTCACTTAGAGAATGGTTGACGAAGAGCAGCTCAACGACCAAACATAACGCTGACATGACAGAAGTTCCAAAATATAACCAATACAAAAAGATCTAAACGAAAGATAGTTGCGGTAGCTCCAGGAACAGATAATCTTACAAGTGATGCATTGTGTACTTCGTTCATCGAGGAAATGCCGAATACTACCACTTGAGATTGCTGCTTCACACAGTTGGAGGATAAACATCGTTTGCAGCTCTCAAATATGTCAACAAAGATGTATGTATAATGTTCAGAGAAGCATGCCAAAAATACAATTACAAGACGACAGGCGCTGGGAAATTACGCATCAGAAGCATCATTAACATTATGTACTAATTTTGTAATCTTATTATTAATATGCGCCACCTCGGATCCGGAAAAATGTGGGACAATTTCAAAGGAAAATTAGAATATTCTTGGGAAATTTTTAATCAAGCTTTAATTAAAATTAAGGATAAATGTTTATCATAATCATAAAATATTGGTTCAACTTGGTATGCCACACGTCATGATAATCAAAATGTGAAATAAATTTCGACCAGAATAAATTAAATTCATTTGTTCATAAAAGTGATTTTGCTATTAGCATTACGGAATAATTATGGAAAAACTCATCAACATCTCTGGGGCATATTGTTTCTCGATGCCCCGGGTGGAACTGGGAAAACATTTTTCATACATTTTCGTCTAGAAGATATTCGGGCAGATGGTAATTGGTAACATTGCAGTTACCATGGCCTCGTCCGAAATAACCTTTAAATATTGCAGCTTTGGGTAAAACAATTTGCAATATTACAAAGAGTTCTGTACAAGCTCCATTCAGTACATCGACAATGTAAAATTTTTATTTAGGACGAATGTACAGTTGCATGTGTGTTCCATATGTTGAATTCCAATATTTCTACAGAGTGCTCGACTTACATCCCAACCTCCCTAGGCTTGCAGTATTCCCCAGTGGCCAAGCCTCCGGATATCATAATATATGACACACATCACATAATGTACCAGGTCTTACCTCGCGTGATCGCTCAAACAGTCTTTTGTGTTTACCAAGGCTCTTTCGAGTAAAAAATCATAAGGATGTTTACCCGTTAAGAAGAAGCCTAGTTCTAGACAAAGAGCAGGACACCAAACTCATTTGCAAAACATACGTCAGCAATAAACCCACATTCCTTTAAAGTCAACACAAATTCCCAAGACATATTACTTGTCAGATCAGCCAAACATCCCCTTAATATTTATCCACGCATCCTCAGTCGACCGAGCCTTTGTGTGGTATTTTCGAACCGCTTCTGGGAAGAACTCATACATTAATACATTCACACTCTGCTCATATTAATTTTAATACTACAGATTTCTGTGGCTCGCCTACGCCCTATCTTTTTATCTACGCTCCGCAGATAAATATGGTACAGCTTTTCGGCACCTGTTTTAATAATTATTAATAATTATTTTTTGTGAGCAATCACAATGAACATTTTACAAATCGCTAGAGAATGACACGGACAGAGTAATTCAATAATATTATGTTTGACTATCCACGCCATCTATATTATACACACATTATACAATAAGGAAAGAAAAGAAATATGTTAAAAGAATCAGCACGTTATTATCAGGTCTTTTTATATTCCAAGTTGTTTGTCTATTTGACACAATCTCACAAAAATACGTATTTTCTTGTAGGTCTCGTTCATAATAAAAAGTAATATTATGCCGATTGCGAGAAGTCCTAATTTGAACTGCGTGTCTAGAACTGTACAGGGCAAATGCGTATATTTTTTATAGATTTCTATGAACCGAGGTGTAGTTAGATCTATTTTATTTAACGAATCATTGATTGAATTAAATCAGCATTGAGATCTATCTTGCTATTTTATATTCGGAATCGTGAATCATCAACGTTATCATACACTTATTGTTCTATACAGAAAGCGTGGGTATATGTTATTGATGGCGTTAATGTTCCGTTATTCAAAAAAAAAAATAACCAATTTCAGAAATAGGCTATTAATAGGAAGAGGAACCAGACATTATAATCCGCTTAATTTTTTAGCCTGAAATTATTTATAAAATTGATTCTTATGATTCTTTATATAATTACGAAAAACATGAAGCAACTTTTGAGATATTAACATATGCAACACTTGCATTTTTTTAATTTCCACAAATAAAGGTAAACTATATCATCGTTATCTACTGAGAAAAAATGTACTACGTTTAAAATATTTAAAAAAAATATCGATATGCTTACGATTTTTTGATTTCTCAATGCGTTGCATTTCGAAATCTTGGTTCCAGTAAATGATTGTTCCATCTTTGCTGGCAGTTATGTAATTTCCATTAATGTTATTTACAGATCTATCCTGCAAATTCAGATATTATTACTATGTACTCGCCACACTAAAAAAACCACAAACAGTCATAACAGTAGGACTATAGCGAATCCTAATGATTGGATAGCGATGAATTGCTTTTCGAATAACTGGCAAACCTTCTATTGGCATATTTAATGATTCCTTTTGAGCATATGGATCGTCAGCCTGGAATCCTAGCAGCAAATGCGATATAAACTCATTCCAATCACAGTGATTATCTCGATTCGTGTTGATCTGTTTTGTTAACAAAATATATTTAAACCAAAAAGCTGAATCATTTAAAAATAAACCTTCAAAAATAATATTTGAAACACTTCCTCTTTTAAATAAATATTAAATTTCTGTAAGATCTCGTTAAACTCCTCTGAAGTAAATTTTTCATTTTTGAATTCCTTAAATATTTTGTAAAGCTCTTCGATTTCGTTTGGATTTAAGATTTCGTGCAAACGAGGCGCTGTGTTGATATTCGAGCGATTGGTAGCAGAATTCATATTTAAATAAGTCTGGATATAATACAAAATGTGTAAGGATTTGTATTTGTCATCAATATTTAAAAATTATTTATAATTTGTCACTATGATTGTAGACTTTTTATATTTATTAAATCTATTATTTTATTTTAAATTGTCATTCACTCTAGAAAAAACTCAAAACTCATTTCTGTTGGAAATGCATACAAATTAAAAAAATAAATTAAAAGATTTATTATTTATTTAGAAATATAAAGTAATAAAAATGGCTTTTTTATATTTTTAATATGTAATTAACCATATCCATAGTTGAGTGGGTTAAAGCGTTGGTTGGTTTACGGGAGGTCGCCGGTTCGATCCCGGCCAGCAGACCGAAGTGTTTTTCGAATGTAGCACTTTAAATCAGTACATAGTTATATAGTTCCAAATATATAAAGCAAGATAGATCTCGGTGCATAGAGGTATCTCAAAAATATGCGCTTTTGCCCTGCAAAGTTGTTAGGGTCGCGTCAGGGCAAAATTAAGACTCCTAGTGTGTTGTTAGTGTTAGAACACAGTAGCTCCAATAGGAGTAGCAATACACAAAACAGCACATTAGCATGACCTGACTAGTTTTGGGTACTCGTAATGGTCAATGAATCAATGAAATAGGTTATTGATTTAGAATAACAGAACACTAATGCCATCAATTAACATATACACACGCCGCTGTATAGAACAGTAAGTGTATGATGGCGTTCATGATTCACGATTTCGAATATAAATAGCAAGATTGATCACAGTGCATGAATATATCTAAAAAAAATGAAATTTGCCTTGAAAAGTTGTTAGAGTCGTCAATGTAAATTAAGAATCCTAACCATCAAGTGTACCTGTAATGGTCTATGAATCCGGTGTGCGGCATCGCACACTGGCCATATGTCATCATTTTAATACTGTCATATTCTTCTATTTTCCAAAACGAAACCATATCTTATTTTTGAACTTGAACAAACTTTATAAACAACAGAAGTCGTGAATTTGTTGAACATCTGCCACATAATAATCTATAAATTTATTGGTCGGTCCCTATTGTCAGATAATCTGGTCAGTGACATATGAACAATTTATAAGTTTTGATTTTGAGCATTTCCTGTATTTAGATGGTATTTTTTTAAATCACGTTGCCATCTAATATATTAAATTATATGATTTGCTTCTACTTTTAAAGTCTATCCTCGAACACTTACAGCACATCCTCGATGGTAAGGAATGACCTTGACGTTACTAAATTCTAGTCCATAAAAGTGTGAAGGTGTGCAACATACACTGTATTGTGATTTAGTATCTGAATTTACAGAGTTTGGGTGTATTACAAAAATTTAAATGTACAATTTATAACGTTGTGTAAAGTCAATTTATTGTGCCTTTGTAAAACTAAACGAAATGCAATTCGTTAACAATTATACTTTTTACATAAAACTTTTACTTTGGTACATTATTATAACTTTTTTTATAATCTCACGTGAGCATATATTTCACTGGAGCGGAAATTCCTTAAGCGTGGAACAGGCATCAAACAATTGTCCCGCTATTCGTAATTGCACAGAGTCCGTTTGCGAAAGACATTTAAATGTTTTGCCTGCTAGACTAATGAGTTTCTCCAGAGATATGTCGTCACTTGTCAGATGTTGAGGCGAGTCAGTAGCCTCGTTCTAAAAAATAGATGTTTCAAATTAATTAATGTGATTGGTAATATTATACAACAAGTTACATTTTTAAAAGAAATCACATATAATTTAATTTATATAATATACTTTTCCAACACTTACAAGTGTATCCAAAAAGTCCATTACTAAAGGACCTACGGATGAAACTTGCGCTAGTGCAATCGGTGAATTTTTAATGTATATGTTCAATCGATTTCCGGCGATTTTCAAAAGAAGTTCTCCCATGCTTTGTGTGTCCAGAATGCATTCAAGCTGCTCCGAAGCATAGTCATCCCAACCGTGAGCATAGAGTTCAACGACCTACAAAATAAACATGTATTTAAATTTCATAATTCAAAAACTACCTGCACTTACCTGATGTTGACGCAAAGCACTCGTATCTAGATCCCAGCTATTTGCTAGTTTTTCAATACGTTCCATCCAAAACAAATGATCGTTTAGATAAACCCCGTTTAAATCCTCCCTGATTAAATCCATAGTTGCTGTGATTGTTAAACTCAAAAACTCGTTTCGTTTTCTTTGTAAAACCAAATCTGCTTTAGGCAAAACATATGGTAAAGGTCGATTAATCTCACAGAAAAATGATTCATTCGACATGGCATCAAAGAGTTGCACAACAGGTTTGGGATATTTTATACTCAGTGAGGAGATGATAAATAACAACTGATTGAGTTGTTTGTGTATATTAATTAAATCGGTATTTCCTTGGTTTTGCTGGAGTGCAAGCAATGATAGCGGAATAGGTCCATCCTGCAGAAGTTCTTCGTATCGAAGTTGCATTTTTGTACTTTCAGTGCTAGACGAAAAGTGTTCCAGAAAATTCGAACAATGTTCTAAGAAATCAGGAACCTAATATTAAAGAGAAAAATATTACAAAACAAAACTTATGTCGATTCAAAAAGTTCTCACTAGAAAATCAGACAAACCAATGTCTTGCAGACATAGCTTTTCTTTAGGCAGTCTTCCAGTTTTATTCATTAGCTTCTTGGTGGCCTCCAATGGAATTTTCAAATGTGCATTCCAAATCATACAGCAAATACCATGCTTAATTGCCGTATCACATGTGCGAACAGCCTCTAAACACTTCAGAGCAGCAACTAAATATTCCATGCTACTCATGTTTTTACTCCAAGTGCTCATGTATTCCCATGTGAGGTGCGACAACAGTATTCCGGACTGCAGGCTGAAAGGGAAATGCTCTCGTAATATACGCAAATAATTCAGGAACGTTGTAACTTGGTTCGACTTTTGTTCTTCAACACACGGTTCCATCTCTTCGGTGAAATCAGCCACTTCTTTAATAACGGGTAATGCTTCTACTAACAATTCCGGATCGACACCGACAGAGGCAATCCATTTAGCGACCATTTCGGAAGCAATACCCTTGCCACTACAGACGATATTTCTAAGACTAGCATCAGGTTTATCGTAGTTCAACGAGGGTAATGCATCCATGCCGAAGTTTCTAGGACAACTGAGAACTGCACCGAGTATAGCTATATCATCAAGTTTTCCAATCAGCAATGTCCACTGCGCAGTTTCTTGTGACACTTGTTCCCAGACTTCCTCATCCGTTGACAATGAATTATCATCGTTTGAATTCTCTCGTTGTCTATACTTGGCAGCGTGATTTCGGCACATCATTGCTGCTAAAAGACTCATTAAGGCAGATCGGCTTTCCAGCAACATTTCGCGAACATCTTGCCACCAATCACAGATTTCATTATATTCGTATTCAATTTTATCGGCAGCCAAGGCACATATTTGCTCTAAAATTGCAGAGAATCGACTAAGGCTTAGCATTAGATCTTCACTAAAATAGATTGGAATTATAAATTACAAATTGCAATACTTATAAATATATACTACATATAATACTTACATTGTATCGTATACAAACGGTTTCTCGAGCCAACAAAACAGTAACAGTTTCATTAAATCCTCACTAGAAATACCACTTTCAGTCATGCTTAGTAAAAGTCCATGAACTGAACGACCGTTTATCAAATACTGTTCAAATAAAGTTCGCCCAACAGCTCCCAGATTACTAGCACGATCCACCTTTAGTATAATATTCTCATCGGAACAATCAAAAGCAGACAGAAAATCAACAAGGGCATTAGACTTGGTGTTATCGTGAAAAGTAACGCGCGGAGATTCAGATGCGTTTCGATCTAAGGCCATCATGTCAATAAACTTCTGCAAAATCTGGATGTCGTTTTCAGCTATTTCGATAGACGCTTTGTGAACGGAATCATCAGTTTCCATTTCTTCAGCATCTAATGTTGACACAAAATTATCAGCCTGACAAGTTGAATACATATAAAATTGAACAATTCGCTTATAATTGGTTGCTATTATTTTTAATTGCGTTTGATGCAAGATCGATGTAATTTCCTCAGTCTCCATTGGTTCCTCATAGTTTTCACAGAGAGACAATTCACATTCAGCAGATAAATGTTCTTGGAATGCATTTAGTGCGACTATTAAATACTCTGCTATGACTTTATTGTTTTTAGTAAGCATTAGGATGCATTGTAATCGAATTTCATCTGTCTGCATTTCCTGACACGCCTTTGCAATCTCATCGAAGATTTCCTGTTCACTTCCATCTCCACTGCGCAAACACAGCTTTATGCGACGTAATAAATGTAAATCTTTAGCAGTTTTTGAATTGCTTTCACTCAAAGCACAGTGAAATGGAATAATTAGCTCCTTCAATGACGAATCTGCAGCATCAAAGAAAACACAGTTTTCTGTGCGATATTTAACCTTTGCTCCAGCTGACACTCCCATTAAAGTATGCGGATTGAATATAAGCTGTCCTGTTTTACTTGCATTAAACGCAGCTACTTTAGGACCACGCTGCAAACCCCATATTTCTATGCAAGAACGTCGTGGTGCAAATATTACTAAAAACAATGCATGGCGCCTGTCAGGGGCATCGTGAACGTTTTTTTGCATTTTTTCGGCTACATTTACAAAACTACATTGAGCTTCTCGGTATCCTTTCCATACTCTCAGAGCAATTCCTCGATTGCAATCAATTAATGTTACACGTCCTAAATTATCGGCAACGGCAGCGTATTGATTTCCTGGTGCTACCCACACGGACATACCAATTCGTTGCATATCGCATAGGCCAAAACGTAGAAACATTGGCTCTGCGGCAATTGGGGGAGGTGGTGTATCAACGGCATTTGACTGAGAACCGGTCAACCAATTTCTAAAAAATAAAACAATGTATAAATATAAGCATTAAATGTATATACTTAATCATACGGTAGGGCAGATTTTATTTTACTAGCCACTGCTCTGGCTACGTCTGCTAAAACTGGTTGAACAAAACCTTCCTTTGCCCAATGAAAACCAACAAAAGGTTTTAGACCCACGCCAATTACTAATGAATTCTGAGCAGGAGCACTTCTGTATCTTGAATAAAATCCTCCTTCCAGGCTTTAATTTAATGTAACAATAAGTATTCATAATCTATGCTTTGTTTACATTTTAATCACCTGGCATCAAGAAGGTGATCAAATGTACAACATTTCTGTGCTCCGACCACTACAGCATCGTTGATTGTTACGTTTTGACCACCATATCCCCATTTACGGCATGGAATCGTATCTTGTATGTTATCTATTTCGATCTTAGATGAACTTGCTGTAAATAATCATTTTTGTATGTATCATAGTCTCAAGTCTCACATATTAAACCTACTATTCTGTAAATGATGTTTCATGGTCCGTAGTAATTGAAACAAATGCACTCCCTGGATAATACATACACAAGACAAGTACATGACATGCAGTTCCTCATTTATCCTTTTTCCACTCTGGGCTTTGACACTTTGAACCGCTTCGGTGTGCCATTGTTGCGAATGTATTACTAGACCAGCATCTGTATAGAATAGCACAAAACCTGAGGCCAAACCAATGGTGACACACGTCCAGTCTGCGGTACTCTGTCAATATAAAAAAATTTAATAAAAATTCTTATATTTATTATAAAGTTCTTACCTGTGTACTAGAACTTTGTGCAATAATCGGCAGACATATCACAGATGTTATAATATCATTTGGATTATCAAGGTCGCCTTTCCACGTAACAAAATATTTGTTTTGTTGAGACTCCTCTTCCCAACGACAACCAAGGAACACAATTTTTGAGCCATGTCCAATAACAAGTAGCTCATTGGACGGCGATAACGAAAAATACAAGGCATTTAGCCAATTTTCATCTTAATTAAGAATTTTAAGATATGACCAAAATATTTATGTATAAAAAATATTACCTTGGGAAAATCCAAAAAACTCTTGCACCGAATGCAGATCTTCAATCTTAGCTTGAATTTTGATTTCACAGGACATTGTGCTATTTGTGTACGACTATAACTATTAAGTTTTCCATTTACGTTATACAAAAAATTTGGTATGATTTTCAAGAAAATCTAAAATGTTTAAAATGACAACAATACAAAACAACACACACAAAGAAAAAAGTATAATTATTATTTATTCAATTGACATTTGATATGATTTCATTATTTTTAAACTCTAATCACTAAATCACTATGACAGTTTTATTCTACAAAAATCGTTCTACATATGACCATCAATATACGCCGCTACACTAATATGTTTCGAACTAAATGGTTGTGGTTATTTAAACAAGATGGCGCTTATAAAAACAAAGTTCACAAATTCTTTACGTCAGGTGGCAGCTTTAGCTTGAATATTAATAATGGTTGTTATTCTGGTAAACCTTCGTTTATATTTTAACGTCTCTAAATTGTGTGTGGATAGAAATATAAAAAAACTGACAAGTGATTAGTATATGCATAATTTAAACTTTCCGAAATTCGTGTTTTTTCGTTGAAATGATAATAATAATAATTCATAAAAAAAGATAAACAAATGTAATTTGAGATATCTCTAATTAGGTTTGAGCATGCGTATATTAGCTTTTGTAGATTCGTGATGCCAGTTACTCTTAAGCGCGTGATAGGTGTGAAATAAAATAAATATGACGTAATTTTTTTATTTTTTTCGGAATGGTTTGTCCAATCTTAAATTGCAGAAGAAAAGTGTTTTTTTTTAATATATGACGTCAACAGGGACATTCTCCCCAACTGACCTTTATTTCACATACATCACATACATTTTT
>JANSTU010041181.1:0-10923 GCA_027564075.1 Bolitophila hybrida | reverse complement strand
AGTGAAAATCGCAACGCACACAAAAGGTTGACTTGTTCCTAATGACGCCGTAAACAAACTAAATGACACATAGCAATCAAAATTGACAGAATAGTGGCTGACAGTTCTGCCAACCTGGGAAGAAAAAAATTTGAAATATTCTCAGCGGGAAAATTTAAAATGAGAATTTCCGGGTACTTATTTGACAGAGTAGTATAAACAAAGGAAGGGGCGTTGCATTTAGAAATGTCACTAGCGTAGCAGTAGGTGCTGTGCGCATGGCCCTGTTGTGCGGTGACTGCTTTAGTTTTACCATATGCCACCACACTATTGAACCAAATGTTAATATTGGTCGAATCATTACTGTATAGATCCAGTAATTTACTTTAGGGGACAGACCCCATGTTTTACCAAAAGCACTGCGACACTGCCAATACGCTTAAATGAATTTGTTGGTCTTTGTCTCAATATGTTTATTAAAAAGAAGTTTCCTGTCCAGGATAACTCCCAAATATTTCACTTCAGCTGTGAGCTTTATTGTTTCATTGAAAAGTATTGGATATTTAGGAAGTTAATACTTTCGTTTATGTGAGAAGAGAACCAGTGCTGTTTTTGAAGGGTTAACAGACAGTTGGTTGTCAATACACAATTTTGCAATTCTTAATGCTTGATGCATAACATTTTTTATTGTGTTTTCATTCTTTCCGGATATGAGGATTGCTATATCCAATAGTATAGTACCCTATAGTAAGACAGACAAAAAAACGTTTCCTCGAAATAAAAGAACAATATTTGGACTATACACATATCTACACGGATGGATCTAAAACAACAAACGGAACTGGGTGTTTAGTACTCACAAATTATGACAACCAGACCATTGCCCTCGCTAGGCATTCATCCGTACATACAGCTAAACTATATAAAACAAAAACAATACAAATGAGCATTACTACGAAAATCCATTTCATTCCATTTTAATTTCATTTATTTACACATTTTCTTTACAAAAGGCATTCAGCCTTATATAACATTATTTTCATATTAATATGTAAGGACAATTAGTAATATTACTGGCGATTATGAATAACAAAAGTAACTTAATGAAAATTATGTACAATAAATAAAAGAACAATATTCCATTAGATAATGTAAAAAGTAGTCACACTTTCCAATTAAATTAGATTATGCGAAAAGGGAATAAATCAATCAATTCTCACCACGTACATTCACATTAATATACGACAACAGAAAATCATTCGCGAAAATGCGTTAAAGAAGTTAGTCTTACATTTGTATTTAAAGTTCTAGTATTAACTAGCTGACTTTATATATAGCTGACAGTCTGGATCATTAACAGAAGATCTTAAAATACACTTTAAGACCGAAACACAGAAGTATTGGGACATACTTTGGATCAACACAACAAACAACAAATTACGTGACATAAATGCACTAGCTCGACCGAATTGCAGCAAATGTCAAAACGTCGAGATGCATGTACATTAACACGGCTGCATATTGGTCACACTAGAATAACCCAGTCTTACCATATGACCCGCACGCTTCAATATGCAATCAGACATTATGAAAACACACGAATTAAACACAAATTTAATAAAAACACGAGCCTTTGCGAATTACTCAAAGCAATTATATGATGGATTACAAAAATAGTACCTATGGCCAACACCTTTTGAATCACGCTTAGGGAAAACAACCCGAAAATTCGTTTAATAAAATAATAATTGTGATTTGCATATTTTGCAGATTAAAATGTATGAATCTCAAACTGATTTTTTTTATTTTGTTCGCATATTTATTGAAATCTGTTTTTATAAAAATTAATATTTCTTATAATAAAAATAATAATATAAATGTGCATCTTAATATTTAGAAATTAGGAGAACATTTCTAAAATTCACGAGAAAAAAAAACTTATAACTCATATAGCAATTTATTCTGCTGACATTCTAAAATGTACATGTACATTTTTATTTTTATCTGCATTTTTTTAATTTTTGGATCACATTTATTCAAAAGGATTTTTATTTTTTAGATTTTTAGCTGCCGTTTTATTATTCTATATTAAATTATAAACATTGCAATAAACTTCGAAACCACAAAAGGCCCGTCGCGAATGTGGAGTTATCCTGGCAAGCCAGACTACATGGACGAGGTGGCCGAGTGGTTAAGGCGTTGGACTGCTAATCCAATGTGCTCTGCACGCGTGGGTTCGAATCCCATCCTCGTCGAAAAATTTTTTATATGGAAAAATGTTTTTTTTTCATTGTATAATTTCATGAGCATATGTTTTAATATATGCACAAAAGCGGGTCCGGATCAGATGCTCGAACATTCAAATGCGCGAAAATCAAAAATTACGACTGGCGTAATAAATTATATGTAAAAAAAATTAATATCAGTTTGGCTTTTTGAAACACAACACAATTACGTCTGTTTCGTATAAAAGTGTTCGAGAATTCGAGCATCTGACCTGCTCCCCACAAAATCTTTTTACACCTTTTACAGCGATGACAGACAAGAGATTTTTGGTGTGCGCATTACTTTCAAGTTCACAAATGAAAATTGAAATGGCGTCAAAAATGTTTTATACCATTTAAAGTTTTAAATTTGTAGAACAATTTAGACAGGCGTAAAATCTTTCAACCTTGAAAACGTTGAAATGAAAAAAGTACAATTTAACATATATTAACTATAAATGTTTACATGTATGCAGATGACCAAGGCCTATAGTCACTTGACTGTTTGCTTGCTTCTCTGTTGCATGGCGTCAACGAGCAGTAACGCGGGAGGCGGCAAACGCGAAGGTCACCATCGCACCTTCCACACAGACGATAATCTCTTGATGAAGAGGTGTGAATTGCTATGTACAGTCTCAGATAGCAGCCATGAAAACGTAAGATGACCACTTCAAAACAATATTATTATATGATATACATTTATTAAATGAAATCAATGTTTTTTCAGTGCAATTACATTAACTGCAAGGAACGCATTTCACACACTGAAAAGTACGGAAGCTGTCCACAGACTGAGCCCACTACACAAAGTCAATGTATGAGCTCGTGTGATGCTCAGGACTATCACTGTCCGGGTAGTCAAAAGTGCTGTGGTCGATGTTGTCAGCCAGCCGAACGATTGCAATATGTTTCCGAACAAATCCTTGCACCAATGCCTCAAAATCTTACATTAATGAGTCTAGAGGATCATAGAAATGGTAGACGAACAGCTGAGATCTCGTGGCGCATGGAATGGTGGTCAAAGCCCAAACTGAATCTGGTGTATGTGGTCGAAGCTCGGTCGCACACCGGATACAATTTTAGTGAATCGAAATTGAGCAACTGGTTCATTATGAACGTAGACATTACGTCGATTTCGTCATATCCGACGCTTAAGCGAACCACCTCAAAGTAGGTACTCCTTTTCAGATTCTTATACTAATTTTATTATTACTTTTTTAAAAAAATATTTTAGGCTCGGTGCTAATGTGCGCCTTCGTCCAGGTCGATGGTATCAGTTTCGGATAGCCTCCGTAAACGTCAATGGATTCCGGGGATACTCGATACCATCCGATAGGTTCCAACTTAAAGAGCGTAATGCATTAAACATATAACATGTATACAAAAACGAATAGGTATAACAGTAAATAATTTACAGACCCAAAAAATCCACCGCCACCACGGAACTTCACGGTCGAAATAATGCCTAGATCGACTTCAAACAATACAGTCCATGCAAGGGCAACTTGGAAGCCACCCCGTTCCGACTATCCCATTGAAAAATATAAAATATCGTGGTCAACAGCTGCCAATGAAACCCTGATTATGGACGAAGACTTCGTGATAGAGGTATAATATTCTTTGTATTTAAATAATACTTTTATTAAATTTTGTTATTCTGACCCACAGCCTTCGCGCTCATTTAAGTTCGTCGATCTGAAGCCGAATACAAATTATTATATACAACTCCAAGCGTTATCCACGTTCGGCCGTAAACGTCTCAAGTCACCTAAGGAAACAGTATTCATCAACACATCTCTCCACAATGAACACAGCGTTATCACGGCCTCGCAGCCAAAGTGAGTTTTATAAATATCCGGGCGAGCGAATTCAATACACACATTTAAATTATAGTTTGCGACAGTCGACTAACAGCAGTAATAATATGTCCAACAGACTTATTCGTTTCGTTGGGAACCGCAAATACGGCCTGATTGTGCGCATCATCAAAACTGATAGTCTTGAAGCCAGGTGAGAATGCACTCCATCTTTATTTAAATATTTTTGTAATTAATATTTAACTGATTTAGCGCACTTAGCACGCTGGAGCTATGCATGGGGGATCAAAATTGTTTTTCACGTACCGGTCCAGCCGTCCAGCGGATCAAGGGCAATCGTCTGAAGAAGAATCAATTTGACTTCATGCATCTAAAGTATGCGAAACGATACTCGGTGCGATTGCGCATTGGTAGCACTGAGATTACTAGAACATTTACGACGCCCGCTTGTGAGCACTTTGCACAAAAGCATCCCAGGATTGGCCTGAAATGTCCTCAGACCATCGCAATATAATGCAATACATAGACATTTTGAAATTATGTATAGAGTCTATAGAGTCCAGTTATAGTTTTATTGTATTATAAGAAAACATAGTAATATATAAAGAATGAATATTTTTATACGCACGTGGTTTTTGTATATCTATATATTAAATATTATTATACGTAATTATGTAAGTTATATAAAGATATTTTCGTTACGGAAGATAAATTAATAGGGTGCTGAGTGTGGGCGTTGGCGTGTGAGCGCTTAAATGGATTGCAAATGCTTTGTTCAGGGTATAAGGGTAAAACGCAGGGATACGCTTCCTTTTTTAGACAATAATCTTGGATTCTTGTCTAAAGGCAAAAGTATAAGACATTTCGCAGACAATTCAAAAAGGATTCGTAGAGACTTTATCTAGATAGGTATAAGGTAATTTAAATTTTAAAAGCATTAATTACACATAGCAGAATGTGTATATTATGTTTGATGCTAGGAAAATAACAATAAAAAATCATACCTTTGAGTGTAAAATTTCACAAATTGTAAAATGTCTGTGTATGCCAAAAAATGTTGGTGCTGTGAAGATTTATGAGAATATTTCGAAAAATGTGCATTTAATTATGATTTTATATAGTAGTACTTGTTTTTTTATATACTTTTTTCAGAAATAACATATATATAGATCAATTTAATAATATAATAATAATAAAAATTAGCGGAATTTCAATAGGCCAAATCACGATTGGCAGAATATACAATTGGCCGAATTTAACGAATTGTCCGACACCTTTTTTGAGTATTTCTTTAAATAGTGATTCTGCCAAACGTATTTTTCGACCCATCGAGTGTATTAACGAGCACAAGTTTGTACTCACATCGTTTTTCCAGAAAATCCCTAGCTTCTCGATAATTATCCTTCGTAAAAGAAAATTGATTGATTAGTTTTAATATTTTTTGCGAGCTTTTTTTGCTTAACAATTTTAATTTGTTATTCCGACATTGTATGGTTTTGTAAGATATGTAAGGTTTTGTAATAACTTGTAATGTTTTTTTTTGTGATACAAAATTGAACGGAATATACCGTTATTTGAGAAAAAATCTTTTGCCACGCTTTTGGAATATATTATATTTTTTTTTACACAAAATATATGTAAAATTGTATATAAAAATAAAGGTATGATAAAGCTCACCTTGGTTTTTTGTAAGTTTGTTGTTGTTGTTAATACTGATAAAGCAAATTACTAGGTTTATTATATTATGAACTCTTGCCAAGCTTCATCCTTCAACAGACTGTCAAAATTTGCCATATACGTGCAGTGATGCACTATGCGGTACAATTATTTTATACATATATATATACCATTATAGAACTC
Organism: Bolitophila hybrida; assembly: GCA_027564075.1. Taxonomy (NCBI): domain Eukaryota; kingdom Metazoa; phylum Arthropoda; class Insecta; order Diptera; family Mycetophilidae; genus Bolitophila; species Bolitophila hybrida. Next base: position 5,003 of record JANSTU010041181.1, on the reverse strand, counting down.
AGATATATATCAAGCTCTTGACATCGCCCAGGAGATGGGAGTTAGTCACCAAACCATTTTAAACCATCTGCATAAGGCTGGATACAAAAAACAGCTTGATGTTTAGGTGCCGCATGATTTGACGCAAAAAAACCTTCTGGACCGAATTAACGTCTGCGATATGCTGCTGAAACGGAACGAACTCGACTCATTTTTGAAGCGGATGGTGACTGGCGACGAAAAATGGATCACTTTGAGCTGCTCCCTTATGGCCGGACGCTTAATTCTACCATCTACTGTGAAAAACTGGACCGCTTGAAGCAGACGAGAGCTCCCGTTATCTCAATGTGTCGAATCTGTTTGGATATTTATTCTATTGTTTCTTCCTTTTGAATTCTATTCTCAAAATGTCAAGTAATTATTTTGTCTGGAATTATCGACTATGTGATTGTTCTATTGTTTCTATTAGCAAAATGTCAAATCAATATTTGCATAATGCAGTTGTTTTTTTATTTCGTAAGTGTAATAGAATAATAATAAATAATTAAATTTTAATATAAATGAATCCAAATATTTTCTTTTAAATTTGAAAGTGTCGAGTTTAAATGTGCAGTTAATCTGCTTTATTCAAACTCAAAATTCTACTAAAACTTTTAAAAGGCAGCAGATTGTATTTTTATGGTCATGGGGTGTGGCAACGCTGCTCACTAAATATATTGACAAGAATTCAATTGAAACAAATTCATACCGACTTGTTGCACGACTCGATTTGTCGATAATAATAATAATATTGCAGATATAAAAATAAGAGAAATTCTATCTAAAAATGCATATAAGTTTGGAATATAAATAAAAATACACTGATTAAAATTTAAATTTTGAATGATAAAAGTAAAAAAAATGTTCAGCCTTCTAAAAACCAATAAAAAATCACAGCAAAATAATATTACTTAATACATACGTATTTTTTTTATCTACAGATTTTTATAAATTTAGGACATTTATTTATTCTTATCTGCACAAATTTTTATTGTTATCAGCACATTATTTTAGACCAAAATTTTTAATATTTGTATAACTACATATTTATTATATGTACATACAATTTTATTACTATATGTTTTTTTTTCAATGTCAATATTCAATTTACCGAAGGAATGTACATAAATCTGTTATAAAATGTATATTATTAAATATTTTGCTAACAAGTTATAAAATATTGATTGATATATTGTAATTTATTTAATAATATATTCGATATTCCTTATTGCATCATTGTTTATGTATGTACGCTATTTCGTGTAGGTGTGTCCAGAATAAATATACTTAGTTGATGTGACTGGGTAATGTATAATAGAAACATACGTCAATAAAACTATAATATACAAATTAAGTAAATATTGATAATTTTGTATTTCGTTAAGCTATTAAATATATTTGTTAGAGGGTATTTCAGAGTTTAGCTGTGTTAGAAGCTTTCAACTGGAAGGTTACGTCTAATATTAGGGGTTACGTGTAGGAGTGAAGTGAGTATATATTGTATTGCCCTAAGGAACGCCAACTGGTATAGGTGGAGTGTTTGAAGTTGAACCAGGTATGTTCACAAAATGACCAGTTTGACAAAAATGAATCCAAAATAGTATTAGTATTAGGAGCTTATTGGCTTTGTAAAGCATGTACACGAGACTATCATGTCAGACAGGGTCAAATGCTTTCTCTGTATCAATCACTTAGTAAAATTGTCCCCACGTCAAATTGTCTCCAAGTTAAACTGACGCCCCGTTAATTTGTCAACACGTTAAACTGTCCCACGTTAAACTGTCCACGTTAAAATGCCCTACACGTTAAACTGTTCCACGTTTAATTATCAGTAATTCCAAATTAAGGTCACTTTAATCACTTTACTCACGTAAGGTAACCCTCAATGTGGCTACAGGATAAAATTAAGTAGATGTATGCTTCTTATTTAATAAATTCAAGTAGTTAGTAACCGAATTCAATGGTTTGCAGTTTAAGGAAAAAGTGTAGTACAACGTTGGTTTTTAACGACACCATCGACTTAGGCGCTTTCCCTGGCACGATAAACTGACTACCACAAAATATGTTGTTAATTCCATGGTGAACAACTTTGTCATCATCAAATGATGATAATTTAATTCTTCACAAGTTTGAAATAATATGTTTTTGCTCAAAGCATGTAAATAAAAGAGATAATAGATACAAAAAAAAAACAAATTCATAATTCCATAACCATCACCATAGCCGAGTGGGTTAACGCGTTGGCTGGCTTATGGGAGGTCGCCGGTTCAATCCCAACCGGCAGACAGAAGTGTTTTTCGAATGTAGCACTTTAAATCAGTAGGTTCCACTTGCTATTAAAAGCCTATTTCTGAAAAAGGTTATGGAATTGAAATAACGGAAGATTAATGCCATCAATTAACATATACACACGCACATTGTATATAAATAGCATGATAGATCTCGGTGCATAGATATATCTCAAAAATATGCGCATTTGCCCTGCAAAGTTGCTACAGTCGCGTCAGGGTAAATTAATTAATATTTAGGTATCCAAATATTGGCCATCCCTATAATTTTTAAAATTTAATTATTACTACTTGGAAAAAATATTTACATACAGATTAGCTTAGAGCGAAAAGTTTCAAAGATTTTTATATGAAAAGATATTTTTGCGAGCGAGAAAAGGTAGGCACGAGCAGTTCTGCTTTAGCGCCAGCGGTGTACACTAGAGTTGTGTCATAGGGAAGGGAGGCAAAGAGCAGAGTTCAATTTTCACGAAGCGCTTTTTAGAATCGTCATCAAGCGCTCTTTCTTTTACTTCGGAATTGTATGTTGAATAAGCATTCGTTGACATTGTCGATTTGTGGCGTAGCGAAGTTGGATCGGCTGTTTTGTGATATATGTTATTTTGGTAAACTTCGCTGCTAAATTCTCTCTTCTTAAGTCAGTTCAGGGACGTTTCAGTGGCGAGAAAGCAGCTAGTAGATACTTTAAAAACCACAGAGTTGTGATCTGAGCTCAGTTCGTTAAGTACAACAGAATGGTCATTGATTGATTGATTAATATTTAGAAATAGACCTTTTTATTGTGATGTTTAACATTAAAAAATATGCATATATTAAGGGGGAGGTAGTGTTTGACAACTGTTTTTTTTATTTGGTTTTTTTAAATAGTGTATTACATTTTTAAGTCATTCGTATCAGAACTAACAAAGTTACAGTAGGTTGAATAATCGTACCCGGCATCGATGATGACGTATTTTATAAGAAAATCGATTTTTTTCAAGGTAGTTTCATTTTTTCAGTGTACAAAACTTTCGATTTTCCCAAACATGCCAATTTTAAAGGCAGTGATCAGCCTACAGAAAAAACTACTGAACCGATCGATTTAAAATTTGGTACACATATTCTACATATATATAGCTCTCAAGTAAAGTCGAGTTTTTTTTTTAAATTACTTACAATTTTATAATAACAAATAGGTCGATTTTTTCGTCAAAAATCGTTATTTTGGCTTCTGAATGGTGCCAAAAATAAATAAATAATAAAAAAAAACTCGACGAGACTGGAGAGATGAAATAATAAACTGAAGAAAGCATTTTGACTTTTTGGTTTCAGATGATCCAGTGATGCTGTAGGCTGGTATTTTCTTTATTATTCTTATTCTTTTTTTGAACATTTTTTTTAAATGTTCTTCACATGTACTTTTATAAAATAATAAGTAAAATAAACCTCCAGTAATAATTCATTCTAAAAAAATAATGCAAAAAGGTCTTTTTAGACTAACCAAACCTTACCCCCCTTTAGTCAGTCACCCCAATACATTTTTTTGGTGAAAAATTAAAATATAGAATTTTAAACATATATTTATTGACATTTCAACAGTAAGCCATTTTTTTTTCAGACCAAAATCTTCATCTCAATTTGTAGCCACAAAAGTAGCCTATGTTAAAAATTGGCTAAAATAAACTATATTTTATAAATGGGAAAAAAATCAACAAGGATGTAATGTTAAAAAAACAAAGCGTTACGCCAGTCGTATGTTATTGTAGTCTATGTTATTGTGATGTAAACCTATCCGAAAGTTGTTGAAGATTGTATATAAAACAAGGCACCAATAACGTGCTACTAATAAATATAGTATTATTATTATTTTAAAGACATTGTTTTCTATTTCAAATTAGTAAACAATATAAAAAATAAAGAGCGCAATTTAATGTAATATACATAGAATATAATTTAATAACTATTTGCACACGACAGATATACAGATAAAATGTACAACAGCACGCGCATATACACTAGAATTACTGACATTCTTTTCTATTTTATAAATATCAAACCAGACATGCAATTTAAATTAAAATGAAAACCACTCAGTTTAATGAGTGCTACAGCACGATTCAATTAATTTTGCATATAACTGTTTAGTGCATGGATTAAGCACAACAATGAATTTAAAAAACAGAAGAAGCATCTGTGGACAATCTCATTAGTATATATTTTTTAATAAAAGCTGTTCCAGACGTTCCGGAGTGTTGACAGATAAATATCCGGAACACTGACAATGGCAAAAAACACTCGTCCAATTGTCTAGCTAGTAGCATTTACAAAGAAGGTACGATATGGATACAATACTGTGATCTTTGTGTTTCCGGTCATCGCTGTGATTGTCTAATCAAACTGAGGCAAAGGCTCAAAGAACATTTTATCATTAATTTTGTATACAAAGATTTATATATATATAATTTTTTTTGTCAGAATAGGCGCCCCGCAATAGTGAAAAAAATAATCGCCAATTCCACAGTTGGCCGCCAAGTAAATTTAGATTCTCTCTGTATTATTATTCAGCATGCGAAAGCGTGTGTACAGTGTGTACACGTCCATTGAATGCACAAATCTAAATTTTTAAAGTGTATGTACTTTTTCAATTAACATATACACACGCACATTGTATATAAATAGCATGATAGATCTCGGTGCATAGATATATCTCAAAAATAT
>JANSTU010041170.1:0-10924 GCA_027564075.1 Bolitophila hybrida | reverse complement strand
AATGTCATATGTAAATTATTATGTACGATTTTATATAATCACTTTTCAATAAACCATCAAACATACAACAAGTCTCTTCAGCAATTATTTGGTTCAACAGTTATAAGCCAAAATCGAAAAAAAAACATATCTTTTGGATTTCCGATTTCCTCACTAACCCGATTTATTTAGTACGCAGTTGTAATACGTACGTTGTAATTTATTACAACCAACATTCGAAAACACAGATAAACGTAAATATAAAAAACAGCAACAACAGCTTAAGTATACCGTCAAACAATGGCGAAAGAATCTGTATTTTTGCAAAGTATTCAGTTATGTAAAAATAACTCGATATTTTTATTGAAATCTAAAAAAAATATGAATTTCCACGAATTACACGAAGTTATCAAATTTACCGAAATCGGTACCCCGGAAAAATCCTTTTCAACGATAACATTTGTACTCGTATATAAAATCAATGTTATAAAATCAAAATAAGTACCTTTCATTTAAAACCTAAGTTTTTGATTAGATGTGAAAATTTATATAAATTGTACAATTATTTAATTTTCAATTTTAGATCATTTTTTTATATTTTCTATTTATTTTGTAAAATAAAATCTTAGTTAAGGTATTTTTTTAATATTTTGCAAAAGTACTGACTTTTTTCCCGTAGTTTGTCTAGTACTTTGTTTCTGTCCTTTTACGAAACACTCACAAACACATTAAAGACCATGATTGTTTTTTTTTTGTATACATATTAAGTGAACAGTTTGGTCAAAATAAATGCAAGTAATGTTCGTTTTCGCCACTGACTATATAATGGCGATGTTTACGCTAGTATACAGCTCATTATTAAGTATATAAAGCAGTTGCTCGGACACGGCGATACTTAAGCATATAGATCATATTTACAGTCGCCGCAAATTCGGTATTTTCGGAATCGTTAAATAATTATATTTATATGTTTTTCGAATCGGTAATATTTCTTTTTTTGGCTCGTGCGTTGCGTCGAAGATCAAAAAGTTTACGTGCGACTCACACTGTTTTGTCTCGACGGCCGTATCAGAACGATAGTTTGTTTTCTTTAGTAGTGTCGCGTCCGTCGTCGGAATTGGCAAACAAAAGTGCGCTCGCTATATGTGGACATACCAAAAAACACTAACACTTCAAAACACTACCATTATTTATTAATTTACACATAATACACACTTATACACCACCCAAAAGTTACATGGATTAACCAAAGAATATGCAACAACTTTTAAGCTATCAGACAGCAATGAGGATCAACAGTCATCGCGATGTCCGGGCGTACATTACAAAGAGGACGTGCATCAGTATGATCTGCAGCATCGGCTTCTTTACGCTGGTCATTGGTGAGTTATAACTTTAAATCTATTCATTTTAAATAAATTTATTAAATGACAAATGCGCGCGCCTGCACTTTTCCCGTGTCGTGTCCCCGTTTCCACTAAATTTCCACAGTTCAATTCACAAGGAACGAACCGTTTGCGTGTAAACAAACATATACATAATACACTTTATATACAAAAGTGTGTAACTGTATGTGTGCGCCTGTCTTATAGGCGACATGGTTTACAAACTAATACGCATACACATCTACCCGCGATGTTTACCTATTAGACAAACAATATATGTCTCACCAAACTGGAGCTAACCGGATATATAGACACATTCATATATAATATTTTATACTATGTGCGGTTTGGCGAAAGAGCAACAGCTGGTTTTCTTTTATATGGGACTTTATATGGGGACTTACTGGGTTATACACTCATTCTCTATACTTATATAGATCTAGAATTCTAGATATACATATATATGAATTATATAAAGTATACATTGAAACAGAAACACACACATATATTCATAATTTTGCAAATAATTTAACGTTTATGGGCGGTGCGGGAAATCAATCAGATCGATGGTCGATTTGTGTTCTTTGTAGCACGCTATATGAGGATTTATGAATTTATAGTATTTTACCTATACACGTGTGGTTGTATATAGTATAGATATGTATTTGTATTATTCATGTAGTATATATAGCTACAAAATAATGTAAACTAATATTTTATTTATTTTTTTAGTAGTACTATCTATATACAATCAGTAAAGGAGTTTTTTTGCTGTATATTGAGTTTATACGTTATTTGATGTTACATTCCGAACAGCAGATAAATCGGAATTCAGATTTGTCAGAAATCGAATCGATTTTTTTTAAAACAGCATGTTTACAATAAAACAGAAAATATACTTTATTTTACTTGTTTTTAAATATTAAATTAATATTAATAATTAATTTTATTTATTTTTTTTATTAAAAAATGTGTTAAGATAATGGACCGACCATTCACAGTTACCAAAATTGTCATATTTTTGTTAGTATTTGTGCTGCTAACGAACAAAAACCGTTGAATATTTGTTTGTTTAAATTAACTAATTAATTAAAAAGAGTTAAAATATCGTCCTGAAGTCGCAGCTTTTTTCAATATGGTCAGTTGTATGACACTATGACGTCACGTATAAAAGTGTGTTACGTAGCATGTGGGTGTCAGATGGCAGCTGACAAAAGCAGAAATAGAGTGAATACACGACCTGCACTTTGTCCCAATATCGGCCATTTAGTGAGCATCACATCGAAAAATCGACACGATACTTTAAATGATTCGTTGCTTCGTAAATTAAATCATTTGGCCTTTGAGTCGTCCACCGAAATGGAGCCGCCTAGTTCGCCAACCACCTTGGTTCAAACGCACCGGCAAACCCACAAACCGCTTCCTTGCCAGACCGCCTTAATCAATTTAACCAATTCTTCGTCGAACCACTAATGCAAGCTTTTGACTGGCACTAGTGATGTGTGTTGCGTAATAAACGTCTGACACTGTCACAAATCGAGTTAGTACACGGACTGACAACTTTATGACTGTCTGACACCCGAGCATAATGAAGACTCAAACTTTTGTCAGCTCGCGTACTCTTAGCTTTAGGTAAATTCAATGTGTATTTGAAGTTTTGGAAAGGCATAATTTGATTTTTCTTGGTTCATATGTTTTAATAAAAAAAAACTTTTTTAGCGAAAGTGGCACAATTGCACTTCAAGGATCGCGGCTAGAAAAAAAATAAAAACTATAAAATATTCTCATTTTTTGCCTGATCAATTTGTATTACTACGTGTTTGGGGCTAAAACTACTATAACCCTATTAAGGGGCATTAAAGTTTTTATAAAACGTTTGTATATGAAGTAATAATAAAAAAAAATTAAAGAAAAATATCTCCCTAAAAAGGAATTGAAATTTTTTGGTACGTTTGGATTGATACACAAAAACAACAACCAAATGTTCACATTTTCTTCCTGCTAATTTTGTAGTACAATGATTTTGGTGCTAAAACCCCTAACACACTTTTCAAGGCTTTAATGTTTTTATCATTAACGTTTGAGAAAAAATATTTATTTGAAGAAAGTTCTATATCTCCTTTCGCACGATAAAGAATTTTGTGCTTTTTATCGATGTTTACAGTTTCATTAGTGTAATTGTGAAATTAATCCTCAATGCTCTGTATAAAGCATGAGATTCATGATATTTAAGAATTTTAATAGATGCATTTATGTCGCAATTACGATATATTCCTTACTATGGATCATGGCGATCCGTGAAAATTCTCAGTCACAAATACATGATTTTTGTTTACGATGGAAAATATCATGTCTGTGTCTGGATTCGATCTGACGATCCCTGGGTTGAGAGACAGTAACCTGGACCACTGATCCAACGCTAACACGTAAATTAATTGTGAAATTTATCTGAATTTCTTTCTTGCTGACTTTTGAACAATGTTCAAAAAAACTTTTCAAATCCAAATAAAATAAACATATAGGTGTGTTAAATTTCTGTCAAGTGATAGGGGTGTATTTTTGTCACTAAATCCCTTTACTCAACAATAACATGAAATACTCGCATTGTGTTAATTCTTTCAAAATTCATTTTGTATTCTTTGTTTTTTATTTGCTATTTTTTCATTTCTTCTTGACTCTCCAAGTGGTGAAAACTTCTTCTTTAACACTATCAACATTTAAAATTTGTGATTGTTTCGCTTTACAAATAATGCATGTTTCCATCAATCAATATCAAAGTCAATTCATGTCGTGGTATTTTTGCAGTATTCGGAGAGTCCTTTTACTGTTTTTTTTATCTATGATCTTAAATATTCTTTTCGCTTTTTATTATTTTATTCAACTAATAAATAATATAGATGCAGATAATGTTGAATCAATTGTTTCTATGTGAATAATTTCGTATTTAGCTGCTAATATTTTCCGATAACTGGACAGGACATGAATATTTTTAATTTTTAATTTTTTTTACAAAATTTTATAATCTAGCAGTTTTTTATAATCAGGCGTTTCAAATTATCTTCCTCTAGTTCCCAGAAGCTAGCCAAACTATCTTTGGCGACACAAGCATTAGTCACAATTAATCTTAATTAATCGAAGATACTGGTGCGGACATTCTCCAACCAAATATATTTTGTGCCGTTGTACCTAATTACGCTAATTAATGCGTTTTTCCGTTGACTTCACGAATGTTAACAAGAGCCAGCAATACATGCACCTTTGACAGCTGTCCCGCAATATGAGCGACGAGCTAAATGATAATTCTTGTTGCTTTTAAGCGACATTTCTGCATGCACATAGTACAGTAAACTTTTGTGTTTCTGGTCACAAAAACGACACTTTCTATTAGAACTGCACATCAAAGCCTGTTCTATACAACCACATTTCATCTCTCGTTAGGCTTAAGCTTCCGAAATACATGAAACACAATATTTGTATGATTCTGAGAGCGGTGGTCGGTGCAAGTTCTTAAGCGCCATTAAACAACTTGACGTTTGACATCTGGATATCGAGGTTAATGTGCATGTTCTGGCGAAAACACAACAAAATGTTATGAGATGAAATTTGTATAACATAACAAAGAAATATAAAAGAGTTTGCGATAATGGTATTCTGGCAAACACAATTTTATAATGTCGATATGCAATCTATCGATATGAATGTCTTCATATATTACCGTTAAATACATTATTGTCAATATATTTTAATATTTGCTGTGTTTTACTTATTAATTTTGATGTGCGGCATTACAGAAATATAAATAAACAAATGTTCTCCTCTTCCAGTAGGCAAAAAAATATGAATTGTATTAATTGTTTATAACCTTTAAAAAAACACACGAGACATTTAAACTTGGCCGACTGTGCATTACGCAATATCCACAATTTATGCCCAATGTTGGAAGAAAGTTGCCAGATTTCCAATCTAGCAATGATGAACATAAGTCACACACCTATTTAAATAATATATTATATTATAATACTAACTGTGATAGCCTTTCCTAAGTGTTTTTTTTAGATAATAATAGTATGTACAGTAAATTAAATTTTGAAGTTCTAAAAATAAAATAATGCGTGCTTTTTTATTTAATATTTAACAACAAAAAATAAAATCTGAGGTCTTTATTATATTAGTATATATTAATATATATAATATAAAAAAAAAACAAACACCCATTTATGTATTTTGGTACTCAAATGTTTTTATTGGCACCCATTTATGTTTTGTGGTACTCAAATGTTTTAATCGGCACACGTTTGTTGGCACACGTAATATTATACCGATTTTACAAACCATTGTGAGATCTTTATAAAGCTACACGGCCTCTCATGTCTTTTAAAACGAACTTTTATTCCACATCAAACAGCAAAACAATCGTTTTTTTATCTCCGCCTCTACAGCAGCCAACAGCGCCGATTCGGCTGCGTACTGATGTTAGTCCACGGTGTGTCATAAATGTACGTGGTGCCATATAGAACAAAAAAAAATACGCAAACTAGTTTGCGGTCAAACAAAAGCTAAGTTGTGATGAGTGAGAAAACACGTTCTGAATGTAATTAATATGTTGTGGTGAGTTTTAAAATTCGCTCACCATGTTATTGCTGCTCTGTTATATTTTTAATAAATGTGTTATACATTATTTTTGAATTTAAACGAACCTGCCTCATAACTGTACATTTGCCTTAACCTTATGATCGAAGGCGTTTCCAACCGAAATTATTGTGTTTAGAGGTTCGCCATTAAATAGCGGTTCCATGGATTGCAGTACAAGTATTACTGAAGTGAACTAATACCGCTAATGCAAATGTCAAAATAAATAATATTTCGACAAGGGTTTCCTTCTCTGAGTCTCAAAAACTAACTACAGTTTATTTTAGTTCGTCGTATTTTATTAAAATTCTTTAATTTTGTATTATTAAAGTAATCTTTAAAATAATCCAAAAATAAACTAAAACCTCATTCAATTACAGGATTCCTGCTCGGTCGCTTCGTGACACATCGTCAGTACAAACTGCGCCAATTACAAGAACCCGAAATCATGAACATGCTAAAGCTCATCCCGATCATTAAGCGAAACGCTGAGACCGTGTCCATTAACATTACGCATGAACATGAACACCATATCAATGATACAGTAGCCAATTTGGAGGTGGACCAACGCGCGTACAACCAGAAATTGTGGCATCAGCTCAAATGGTGTGGTGGAGCTCCAGCGATCGAACACGACTTTAACCAGGACATCAATGTTTTTATAAATACTGTGATCGATGACGAAGTGAATCGACTGCAGGGCTGTCTTAAGGAGATGAGTCGATTGGTCAGCGAATTGGTTTAAGAAGGGGTCTTTTATAGACATATATACATAATAAGATTAATTATTTATTATATTAAATGTTCAAAATAGACTGGTTCTTTATATTGTATATTGATAGAGTTTTTGTATTAATAGGTGTGTTTCTTTTAACATTCAATTTGACCCAAGTTTATATTTCTCTTACAAAGGTTAGCTCATCTCACATTCGAAAATACACGACTATCAACACACACAGAAGCGAAAATATAAATACATTACACAAATCAACAACAACTCAAGTACCAGCATGGAAGTCCCTTCGCCAAAGTACAACGAAACCAGATTCGTGTGTGTGTGTGTCGTGTGTCGTGATTGTTGAACGGCTAATTATAAACAATAAAACCTGTCAAAAGAACTAAATTATTTAACTATCAGATTTAATTAAGTATTTAATCTATTTTAGCTATTCAATATTATGTTTTGTGCTGTTTGAATGTCATCTGGAATGTTGAGTTACGTTTTGTGTTCAAAAATTAACAGATTAAATTAAATGTCAATGTTAACTTAACTATAAATATAATTAGTATAGGGTAAAGATCTATAATACTCTATATGAAAACAAAATAATAAATGATGTGATTATAATTATATTTTTATTCAGTTTTTTGCAGTTTTAAACATATTTAAAAAAAAAATTATTTATAAAGAGCTTGAATTTTATTGAAATATTAAGTCATAAAAAAAATAAAAACATATAAGTAAAAAATATTTACACACATAAAAATAGAAAGTTATGTTTTTTTTGTAATCTGCTGTATTCACACTTAGTGTTTTCAAAAATGTTAGTATTTTAGGAATTTTACAGCTTTATTTGTGCATGAAAACTTTCAAATAAAATCCAAAAAATTCTTAAAAGTGATATTGTTCATTTTAGACATTTTAGGATATTTAGAACATGGTTTTCAAATGAGATTATCGTGTACTAACACTTTTAAAAGGTCTAAACTTAAAAAAAATGTGAATACAGCAAAAGGCTTGTTTCGTATTATAAAATATGATTTTATATATATAAAAAAAATGTATTAGATATATTTAATAACATTTTATAGTTGTAACTGTTTTGAAAAATTACATTTTATATATAAATATTATTTAGGATTAATTTAAAAAAATATTGTGTTATTTTAAAACTATCTCAAACATTTAAAATGTGTATAAAACTATTTTGTATACGAGCAATGCATGATATTATAAATTCCTAGTAAATAAAAATAAATGTTTTGAAACAATATATAACCGATTACTTAGTATTGTACACCCTCTTTTCTAAATTCATTTCACGCGCTGCATTACCATTGAGGTGTGGTGAATACACATGCAGCGACGCAGTGTTCTTTGAAAATTCAACACATGATTTGTTGACACTTGACACAACTGACGTAGAAAAAAAAACAAAATATTTTAGTTTCATTCAATTTTCCATACCAACACCTTCGTCTCTCCGCGCGTATTGTCTACGCGAATTTGTGGTATGTGGCCTTTCGCGTCTAATTTGTGTGCATAATTAACATCTTCATATCAGTTAACTGGATTAGATAATCGCTGACATTTATTGTATTGTATTCATATAAATATTTATTATTTGCATCATTTCGTGCACAGCAAAAGTGCTTGTTTTTGTATGTGCGAATTTTGGCGGCCATGTGATAAGTGACTAGTGTGTTGTGTTTGTGCATGAATGTACCGTTTTTTGCAAATGAAAACAATAATAAATAGTGTAAATGGTAAATCGAAAAAACTGCTTGCACAAATTTTAGCATGGACCAAGTAGAATACCTAATTTAAAATATTTTCCGTGCCAATGTATGAATGGTGCTCCGGTTGAGACTGCTGCGCGCTTAAAATGTCATGGTCTTGTCTTTCGACATATTCACGCTTGTGCCCGTTGTCTACGCTGCGCTGAATCGTGTATGATGACGCCCCCATTTGCATAAAGTATATTTTATTACAATATATAGACAACCATATATGAAATATATACATATATATTATATTACACATACACATGTGTGTTCGGAATAGTTGTGAGTGAAATGGCAAATTAATGCATACATACACAAAAAGCGGGCATATTACGAGCAGTATAGTACCTTCACACACATACACGTAGAGTTCAAGAAATCGTAGAAGTATCACATTTTCCAACTCCAACGCCGCTGAAGGAAGTTCGGCTCAACAATACCGATACGTAATTTAACGTTGCTGGTTGACCTTACAACACATACACATATATACATAAATCAAACATTGAAGTGAAGGTACTATAAAACGCAGCGTGCGACCACAACTACCAGCGGAAGAACCAGCACACGAAACGCAATCCCGCAATCGGAAAGTCAATTATTTGCACAGAGACCAAAATGGATCCGTAAGTATATTATATTGTTTATGGAAATTACGCAAGCGGATGATTCTTATAAATGTATAATACAAGTTATGCTAATTAATATGCTTGCCTGTCTGCAGTGTAATTAAGATTGTTCAAGAGTGTGTAATTCTATATAAAATACATACATAAAATTGCTTATGTGTGTGTGTGTGCATTCATGTTTCACCCATTGCTATTATAATTTGACGCCGTTTGTTAAGTTGTATTTTTAGCTAATACGGGAGCAGCGAACTTTATGACTGCGCGAGCGCAATCTGACATTGGGGAGAGTGCGCAGTATTTTAAATAAACTTCTTTAAGTGGCAATATAAATACTTTTACTAGCGGTTTGTTTACTATTTTATGCAGTTGTTGAATAGCTGTGTAAATATTGGAAATGCATACTTATTTATATTATTAATTTACTAGTTGAGATGCAGGAACTATAACTATAAATTATTAATTATAATTATATAATATTATATATAATTATTAATTATTTCCAAATTTTACTTAAGTTTTTTTTTTGTCTGTTATCACAACACTATCTTTATATTGTTGTTCATGATTGTAATCTACAATAAATTGCCACATAGTTCACACGTCACTACAGGGGTTTAATTGATAAGACGATAATGATTCGTGAGCTGCTCCTGGACTGGACTCTGGCGAATGGAAACGCTTGTGTTTTTAAAGATTTAGGCCTAACACGCAATGTCAGACTCTTGCCAGCGAGTGTTCCAGTCAAAGCAAAACAAAACTGAATAATAATCGAACCTTCGCATTCAATCTGTAAATGAAAAATGCCAATTCTGGATTTTGTGCAGTTTCCCAGGCACTCTGTGGTTCATTGATTTGGTAGGTGCATCAATGCATATGAGTTTGCTTAAGAATTGTTGTAACCTGTTGAATCATCATGATATTTATGAGCGAAAAAATGTTCTTTTGTTTAGTTTCGTGGTTCGGTACTAAGGACGCGTTTTAGGGGTCAGTATTGCGCAATTTGCAGGCGCCGGTGGTGAACTCGTGCCATGTTGCGCCAGATGGGGCATCCATATACGAGCATCGGTCGTACTATGAATATCAATATTAGCAGTTTATTTTCGAATGAGAGACCAGATTTCCTTGCAGTTAGTGGTTATAGTATTCGCGAGATTAGGGGTGTAAAAACTGTAGAGTTTTTGAATTAGGCCGTCGTGCCACACAGAAACAAAGGCTTTATCGATATCTATAGAAATATAGCTCCAGTTGAACGTCTGTTCTGATTCGATATGTTCGAATTAGAATTCTTCAATTTTTTCAATCGTGTTAGGACTATTACCTCGAATAACTTACTTAGAGCATTCAGAAGACTGATTGGCCAGTAACTAGTAGCATCAATTTAGTCTTTCGGGTTTTAGGGAAGTGATTTAGCAGGATAGCTATGTTGAAGGGAAGTGATTTAGCAGGATGTTGTGTATATTTTCAGGACCGGTTTTTGGGTCTTGATGATGTTAGTTATCTATGTAGGATTGGTTGGTGTTGATTCGGTGTTTTCTCCATGCATGTTTCGGATGAGGTTCGTTGTTTCGGCTACTGCGGTTTCTATTTTCTGCTGTGAGTTGATGCGATCTTGAGAATGACGATGCCAGCAAGTTAGCTTTCGCTGCTGCGGTATGTACGAGCGTTGTTCCATCTCTGAGCGGTGTCGATGACTGGTCTCAATTTCTGAGAAATTTTGGATAGGTTCATCATAGTCGCCTATTCGTTACGGACAAGTCAACCATGCGGTCATTTCTAATTGATACTGGCGCAGATTTG
>JANSTU010041169.1:0-24652 GCA_027564075.1 Bolitophila hybrida | reverse complement strand
GGCTATTAATAGCAAGAGGAACCTACTGATTTAAAGTGGTACACAACACTTCGGTCTGCCGGCCGGGATTGAACCGGTGACCTCTCATTAGCCAGGCCGACGCGTTAACCCACTCGGCTATGACTATGGTTAAGGTGTATACCTATAGTATATATACATACAAAAAATCGACTATGGCTATACCTAAAAATGCTTGTGTGAGAAATGACAGACTTTTGAAAATTTGCGGTTGGTTGAAGGATAGTATTGAAAAATAGCTATCTTCTGAAGCATATTTCTACATTTGATTATATAGGTATATTCCTTTTTGGGCTTAGTGTGCTAGGTCAATGCCTATCATTTGGCGCTTTATATGTAAAATAAAAATAAAAAAATAATAGAAATAAATATATACTTAAATATAAAAATTAACTTGAAAACAATAAAATTTATTTTTGTGGAAATTTAAAAAACAAATTAACAAAAATAAACATTGCAATAAATATTTAATTTTTATAGTGAAAATTAAGGTTCTTCGTATATTTTACTTGCTTGCCTGCAGATCTTTAAGAACATTTCCTTATTAAAGTTTTGTTTTCGATATTTAGCATGGAAGCTTCGTTTCCAATAACAATTAACTAATATGTCGTATTTTTTACTATTTAGAGTTGGAAGGCCTGGATATACTTCCAATCGTTGCAGAACTTTACGGCCGAACAAAGATCAAGTGTGATATCTGAAGTCCTCGACTTATTTGCTACCAGTCCTATCTTACAGGCTTCAGATAAAGATACAGCTTTCCTTTTTCAGTGCATATTATACTGACTGGATTGCTTTTGGCGCTCAAGATCGACATTCTGGTTCGTTCTATCGATATAGATGTAAAGAACCTTATAGGTGACCCGATCTCGAAGAATTTAACCGGATGTGGGCGAGCGTGCGACTACTAGTTGATCCAATATGAATCGTTAACTTCGTTCCTTGCGACGTTTCGATTACAATACCGAGCAAACGTCTGGATCCTACAAAACGCCCAATTTGGTAGATTTTCCAAAAAAACCCCCAGCCCTAGACAATGTGCTGAAATGTCTTGATAAGCGTTTATGGCCGTTCGTAACCTGAACTTCTCAATGTCTAAGTATTCAGCCAGTATATGTCATAGAAGAGGCTTCGTCATACATCGACCCAACCAGCAGTTATAATCCCCATAGAGACATGTCATAATTCAATAAAACTGTCAAAGCCCAACAGGACAACCGTCATATAAACATCAATCAGCCATCGGTAAAGAAACAACAGTTTCACTGTACAAAATGTGTCGCCAGTTCAAATCATTGCTATTAGCAGAGACAATCAAGGAGGTGACCGAACCATTTCCTACCGATCAATAATGTCAGCATTTGTCTCATAAGGTAAAACTAACTAATTATATTGACGTAGACATTTTCGAGGCAACATCACCACAGCTCCTGGGATCAATGAGATTTTACGTTGTTCCCGGCTTTGCCTTCAAGCATCCGCAGCATTCAAAACCAAACTGGCTGACCCCAACTAGAAAATAGACGTTTTATTCGGGGCGGGAACCATGGCATCCCTGTTAGCAAAGAAAATGTCAAATTCTAAGAAAAGCGTTATTGTTTGCTTGGCTTTATTATTTCGGACAAGTCACAACGGAATTACGAGATTTGCCATATCCTTTAAGGGTTGTCGGATTTTATTTATTTAAAGTACTTGAAAAAATGTACAACTTTTCATTACACATTTTTCATCGGTACCCCCGACAAAAGCATCTTCAATGATAAAATTGAAAGTTCTACGGTATATAAAAAAAATATTATTTCGGACAAGACACGCATGTTGTTTTTTAAATATTTTTTTTTTAAATTACACTAAGTTTGCTCAATTTTTACCGAAGAAATTACTTTTTTCGTTATACATTTTTCATCGGTTCCCCCGACAAAATCATTTTCAATGATAAAATTTAAATATAAAACATATAATATATATAATAAATACCGTTTCATTAAAAAAAAATTTATTAAAAAAAAATTTGTTAAATTGTTAATTTTTTTTGTAACCATTAAAAATTGTAAATGTGAAATATAAATTTATATTTATATTTTTTAATTTTTAATAGTTTAATTAGTTTAATTTTCATTAGAAAATTTATCCAAACATCTAAAACCATTGAAACTATTTCCAACCATATCTATTTATTATTCCTTTAATTTCAGGATTCTGCAATATAACATTTAAAGACACTTAAAGATCGATGTTTTGGGAAGGTTGGCTAGTTAATTTACCTAATTTTACACACTTTTAATAAAAAAACTGAGTGGGTAACTAATATAAACTAGACGCGTAATCGCATTTCCCATAAATTATCATATTTCGCACAAACAACACTTTCCCACCCGACCAAAGTCCGTGAGTCGAATAGCGACTAAGAGCTTTCTTGTGGTGTGTGTTAGTATATAAGCTATATTTAAACATACCAACACACACACATACCAACACAAACTCTCGCACTAATGTTGTTTGCTTATCAATTTTCATCATTCGGAAACACCGATAAGGGTAGTCGCGCGAGAGCGTGTGCGCGCGGACAAAACGTAAGGGCAGGGTACGTATACACACGTACTCATACACAACGACATTTCGCTTGTATGTATGTATGCATAGTATATGCGCGTCAGATAAGAATTTCGAAATATATTATAGTACACGTTCGCACAGATAGAGCGAGCAGGATAGATGTATACGTTCAGATAGAGAGCCCTTGTGCAGCCAGGGGTGCTGCATTGTTTTTGGGTAGTTCACGTGCGCTTATTCTACACTCATTCCTCGTTTTTACCGTATGTGCTCTCCTAATCATAAATTACGTGTATAAAAATCTCAAAAAAATAAATTATTGCCAAAAGAAAAAATACAAACTCTCTGAAAAAAATTAAGAGCATAAAAAACAGATGGCAGGAGGGAAAAAATATCGAGCTTGTGTTAAAATTTAGATTTGTTCGCCAGCCCTGGACACTCTGGCGTTGCACATTATATAATATATGTTATATACATACAAATTATAATACATAAACGATTCAATGAATACATATATATATATATGTATTTGTATGTATACAGGGGAATAGAAAACGTTGATCGGACCAGCTGATTATGGGAGTATGGTTCTTGCGATAACGAAACTCGGAGTATGGATTTTTTGCCGCTCTACTTCGAAAGCGGATAGAAGCTAAATTAGATATAGCGAAACGTACTTTTTTATGTTTTTGTTGTTGTTGTCGCGACCTTGTGCTTGTCTCTGGATTTTCCTGGAAATTGTGCTCCGATTTTGCCCATTCTATATTAACTAGATTTTGACGAGATTAAAAAACTATTATTTTCGAGATAAATAAGAGAAATTATTATAAATACATTTTTAGCTAGCACCGGCTTCAGCACGACGACATTAACAGGTTTTCCAATTTGAGTGTAACGTGTTGGTAGAATTACACAGTTCTAGAAAATAATTGGAAAATATCTCGAATTTATTAATTATTTTCATATATCGGTTTGAATTATTTTGGAGAAATATCAATTAAAATATCTTGGCTCCTATTTACAGCAAAATAAAAAAAGTTTTTGAATTTATGTAATCTATATCACACAATTAAAAAGATCTACCCAAAATAAATACCGTTCGATAATAGGTGAAGTCAAAGTGTGATATGCCTGTCTCACTTTGACTTCTCAGATCATAGAACAAAGCTTGTGAATAAATATTACATTTTCAGTAGCAGTTCCCCTCGTAATCACTTATAAAAATTAATCACTCGGCACGTACATTTAATTTTAAATGTATTTAAAAAAAAACGACCAAGATTCAGGAAAAATACCAGCACCACCCCTTGCACACACACTTCGATGTAATAATTGCTGGTTTGTTTATTTTAAAAAAAACTCATAATTTGATAAAATGTCAGGCAAAGCCACTGCGGCATAATATTAAATATATACAGAACATCAATTCATTTTAAGCTTGTCCCAGTATGTCATAGTGTAATCATACAAATGACCGACTATTCGGCTGTGGATTATAAACGGAGTCTCTGTCTATATCTATACGTTTTGTCTATATGTATATATTCTATATGCCTCGTATAATTCGTCATCGTTGATGTTTCTGGTGCGATAGTATCCTGGCAACAGCGACGAGCCTGGCGTGATAACAAACTGTTCCGTAAATGCGACACCGGCATCGGCATTGAGAGTGCGAGCGCACGTGTATTATGTACAAAGTGGGCGCATATCCTTTTCACATGGGTGCTGATAAACATTTTTTTTGTTCATTGTTGCAATGGGATTATCATATTTGCACGATTTAATATTTGTTTATAATTTTTTTACTTTTCTGTATTGTAAAGATAATGAGATAAAATAAAAAACACTAGTTTAGAAATTATATGTTGTATAGAGTTATTTCGGTCATTTTTTGAATGTATTTTGGGGCGTAAATTCCAAAAACATTTTTTTCCTGAAGATTAGTTTTCAAAATAACACTAGGTTTTTTGCACTTTATTCAGTTATTTGCTTGAATTACATACAGGCAATCAAATTCCAAAATTGTGTTTTTTAGTATTTTTTAAAAGTCATATAATTTAATTTAATATATTATTTTATACTAAATACAAAAAAAATAAGTATACATTTACTCACAAAAAATGTCCCACTCGAAAAACCTCCAAGATCTTCTACGATTTTGAACTATAACTTGTACAAGTACAAACTTGATTTTAAAGTCACTGAGAGATGATAAAAATAATTTTACTCAACGCGGTTGGCCGAGCCTTGTTAGTTATATAATAGAAGAAGCCGCCAACATTGCCGTTATTGACAAATAGGATGTTCCTTTTCCACCATTTTATAATAAACTTGGTCTTAAGAAAAATTTCTTGAGAATGTTGATTAAAGGTCAGAATAGTGACGCAATCGAATGAAGATAATTTATCCCAGATTATCTGGATTTTGTGTTTTTTCGCGACAAAAAAATTACAATCAAACGGATGAATTGAAATTTAGTTAAAAAACATCACTTCTTAATATAATAATAATATTATTATTTGGTGTCACCAAATCTTCATATACGTTAGAAATACTACAAAATAATATTTTAAACTATTTTAAATGATATACAATTTATGTAAAACAGATTAAACAATGAAATTGTTTGAAATTGAAATGAGCAAATAACTGAAAAAAATACCAAAAACGTGATATCTCAAAAACAATTCTTAAGAGAAAAAAGTTTAGGAATCTAAGCGCCCAAATACATAATAAATTGCTATGAGAAACCAGCTCTTTTTTCAAGTTTTCGTATATTTTTCGAATTATAAATACCGCTAATTTTAGTTTGGGGATTCAAAGAAATAAACTTTTTATACCGAGATGAAATTTAAATAGTAATTAATTACATTTATCATATAAAAAATTCTGCCAACAGAGCCATTGCGCTCATTGTTTTCTGGAATAGGAAGTGATTCAACACACTTCCTGACCACCATGCAGAAATACAAAAATTGTTTCCAAATAAAATATTTTTTTGCATAATTCGACAAAAAATTAAACAATACATTTACAAATAATAACCATATATATAAAAACACAATTACACATCCTTCAGCACTAATTCATACGATCAGTTGTAGAAGAAGTGTATCATACATGCTCACTAACGATCGACATTTTCATTTCAGATTCAAGGGCAATTTATAATTTATTAGGATCGCTGATGGCACTATCGAATTTGGACCAAATTGCAAGAAGTGCAAGGCAAAAATTGCAGTTCAAAATTGTGTTTGATCGAATGCCATCCGACATCCTTTACATCATCATCAGTGCAGATAAAACGCCATCGGATGAGCACGCAAGATGATTTAATACGACAACAATTGATGATGTTTAATTGGGATTTCAGGAGCCGAGACCAATAAAAATATAAGTGCTATGAATTTGTATTCATATAGACTAATTGTTGTGAAGCTGAAGCAAATCATATTTAAGATGCAACGTCGTATGTAAGTCACTATTTTTAAATTTTACCTGTAATTTTAAATTGATCGAAGTCAAGAAGGAACTTCTAACCAAACAAACATGACTTCACTTCCAGAATTATAAAAAATAATAAAAAATCTTTGATGGATTTTATCATAAAGCACCGTGTGTATGGCAAAGTTCGTTGTTGGATATACTCCGCTGAATGGCTAAAAAGTTGTTTGCATCATGCGCACATTTCAGCCGAAATCCTGAATGAAGCAGTTGATCCGAAATTGTATGCAGCTGTGATCCATGGACCTTGCGGAGTTTTCAACAAAATTGTTAGCTAAAATGTAATGACGACATGTTTGATGATGTTTTACACCGTATGCGTCGACAAACTTCAAATCCGACATTGCAAATCACAGCAGAAATGCAGAATGAGGCATTGATCATGACAGAAGATAGAAGACATGTGTTTATTTTGATATGGCGAATAAAGTGTTGTGGCATTTGGGCATGAAATTTCCGAATCGTCCAATGCAAGATTTATTAAAACACGAATTACAAAGAGAACAGCAAAATGACAAAGATACAGTCGAAGCAATCACGGGATGTAGTGAAACAAATGTACACATTGTATTGAATGCAAAATAAAATTGTGCATCTATATATTTGTAGTTATTATGTACGCATAATTCGAATAGATCGAATAATAATTTAATATAAAAACGCCATTTGTCCCTGCAATCGTACTAATAATAATCCTGTTTTTGGTCCATTTGGTCCACTGCCTATTCCCTTACTGTAATAACGGATTACCAAAGGGCACGCCGCTTAAATTTATACACTCCAGTTGTGTCGATGATTTTTGAGCCCAGAAACACACCATGATTGTCCATCCACTTGACTAAAGAAATGCTATCCGATGTATAGTAGCTGACGTCCCCTCGCTTCATTGCTTAATCTACTAGGAATTTCTTTGATACATGCTTTCTATTGCTTCGAAAAAAAAACTTGAAAAACTTGACGAAGTAAACTTCAACTCCTCAACAAACTTTTTTCCAGTGTAGATGTCAATTTTGTACAAATAGCCTGTTTTCGAAGTTTTGAAGCCCTACGGTACAGGCTTGTCCTTCATATATAGCTTCATATCATAAAGTTCCTTGAGCTTGAGCATATGTTCATCTATTGTCAGCGTCTTTGAATAACATAGGTGTACGCTGCTAGCATAGCTTTATTCACATGGTTTATGATTTGCCTGATTTTGTAGCCACGATCGTGGAGATTTGCCATGATTTCCTCAAATCAACGCTGGGTATAAGATCTGCAATGTGAGCTTGGTGGAACGTCGGATCTGCAGACCAATACCGACGAATTGTGGGTAGTTTAACTAGGGTCATACGTATGATTGTACCCATAAATACCTTCAACTCAGTCGCAGTCAGATTGATTGAGGTTCGTTTTATTCTGTAATAGCCCACAGCCCAAAGGTAAACATACTTGCCAACCATATATTGGGTTCTTTTAGGTAGAAATCACAGAATCAATACAGTTTTAGAACGGTTAGGGTAACATAAAATATATATGAGCACCCTCTTGAATTAAAAACACTTTTTGAACAATTTCGAGGACTCCTAGGGGACAAGTGTGTCCCAATAGAGATTTAACGAGTTGGCCTGTCTTATGGGAGGTCGCAGGTAAATTCCGACAGGCTGGCCGAAATGTTTTTCGAATTTAGCACTTTAAATCAGTAGGTTCCTCTACTATTTATAGCCTATTTCTGAAATAAATATGCACATTTGTTCGAGTCGCGTTAGGGCAAATTAAGACTCCTAACCATCGGGGATGTGTTGTGAG
This sequence comes from Bolitophila hybrida, assembly GCA_027564075.1. Lineage (NCBI taxonomy): Eukaryota > Metazoa > Arthropoda > Insecta > Diptera > Mycetophilidae > Bolitophila > Bolitophila hybrida. The sequence goes on along the minus strand of JANSTU010041169.1, from coordinate 16,789 downwards.
TGTTAAAGCACAGTAGCTCCAATAGGAGTAGCACAGCACAAACAGCACACATTAACATGACCTGACCTGACCACTCATGTGAAATCGTTATTTCACTTCACTCGAAGTTATAAACACATATGGAAAGTGAAATGTCAATTACAATGCCATTTCAAAGTGGAAGATCTTGCGGGATGGGTTCAGGTATAGAAAGAGGGTTGCCATCAAGGGGCATACAGGCAGAGGTGATTAGCATAACGATACCGAGAAAGTTGATGATTGGCATTTCGCAGATGTGCTGTCGTTCTTAATCCCGACTTCCACCCAGTATCCACGGAAGACGACGTCAATGGGTTCATCCGAGACTATAAATTTAAGCGAGAAATCAATGAATATCAATGAGGAAATATGCAAAATACGGCAATGGCAGTAATCATTCGAAAGCGTCTCGGAAAGAAGGATAATTGCTGTGCCCCTCATAACTCGGTCATTTGAACTCAAAAAATCAACGTTCTTTTTATTAGATAATCGCTTTCTTCAGATAACACTGGGAATTCGAAATTACAATTTTTCACTTTTTTGTAGAAAAAATCGGCTAATTTGTTATGGTAAAATAATTTTTTTTTAAGAATTTAAATTATATACAGAAATATTATATATATATAAAATGTCACAACATGCTGAAACTTATTTTGTTATTTCATTTCGCTCAAATGTATAAACTAGCCTTATTTAACTTCACTTGGAGTATTTATACATCATCCATGTGAAAATACACATCTCTTCATATTTTATTTTACATGCCATTTTTCATGCGTGTGTTTATCGAGATTTCGATTTCACTTCATACGGAAGTATATACTAGTAGCTTTGGTGTAAAAATATGACAAAAAAAAATCGACAATAAACGATATATGAAGTGAACGAAACATCCTGGGTTCAAATACTAATATACTAAATACTATACTATCAGAAAATGACTGGTTTTCTTTTTTATAAGTGTCGCATGTCGCAGGTAGAGTCTTAAATTGAGTTGTCGCAATTGGCAAGCCTTCCCCAAATGATTTGTCGTAAATGCATTGTCGATTGTCGATTCTGTCCTTGTTACAAATGGTATGTGTGTCGGATTTGCAGTGTCTCAACAGTCTACTTCCCGTGTCAAAATATCACGTTAAATTGTTGATTGTTGATACAGAAAGACCAATAAGAAAAACAGCGTGTTCATTTTGAATCAATCGATTTCCTATTAATATAATATATATATTTAACAAATAGCTTAAATGCCAAATAACCAATCGCCAATACTTATATACAACACCCGCATACATATGTAAACTATATTTTATTATATAACATAGTACACAACAATAAACAATAAAGAGCTTGCAAAATATACATATAACACCTTTTTGTCTGGTTGATGGCGCAGAGTGCACTGCATTTGCTTACAAACTAAATGTTAATTACAAATTGTGCAGCAGAACAACAGGTGTTTAGCGAGAGCACTAATAACAAACACACACACACACACACATACATACAACACAAACACACACTGCACATTCGATTAATAATTTCGATAAAAATTATAAATTTTGATTGAACTCATGGCGGACGTGAGATAAAGTTTCTGGTTCAACACACATAATAATAATATGTGTAAACGCATACACACGACAAATAGGCGCGAATTCACGCAATAATTAATCCTGGTCTCTATTGCATATATGCACACATGTATATACTCGTATATATATATGAATGCAAAAAATGCAGCCGCGTGCAGTCGACTATTTAATGCCCGGCATTATCGTTGATTATTATTATTTGCGAGAGTATATATATGCGAGCTATTAACGGAATGCATTAAACGCTTCCTGAGCACCGAGCGTCCGCCCAGAAATGCAAAACCATTTATGAAAGCATAAATTCCGCACACCCAGGTTTCTGTGGTTGCCACACACCACACACACACATACATATAAATAAATATATACGTAAATTGAAAGATCTACCTTTTATATATTTGAATTTGTACCTGTACTTTCTTAACGACGTCGATAAATTTGTCGTGTTGTGTCCGACCGTCGACCGCACGTCTCTAAATTAGCTTAACAACATATGTTTTCTTGTATATTACACCGTTTCGACCGCACCATTTTGAGGAAATGAGGAAAAACCAACAATCCGCGCGCGTGTAGGTCCTTTCTAATGTACAATAAAAAGCGCATCCTGCAGGAACTCGCCTTTTCGCACGCATAAGTTATGTTAACAAGTGTGGCGCAGTTATACGTGTAATATGTGTGTGTGTGTGTGTATGTTTGCTTGTTTTTCCGAGGTGCACTTGCATTCATCGGGGGGAAATTAGCTTTGTTTTGCAAGTCAATGTAATTCTACCGGTGTGTGTGTGAGTGTGCGGTGGCTGAATTATGCAATACGGAATTGTCGCTTTCACGGAAAACTTACTGATGTTTGTGTTTTTGGAAAATGTTGCGCCAATAATAAATGTATTTTGGGGCGATACGAAATGGTCGTGCAGCACGAATTTTGTTCCACGGAACAAGTGATTGCAGAGAACAAACAACGCAATTACTCTGGTATTTGTGGACTGGTCCGAGTGACACCACAAGAAATATTAAATAGAAGGAATGCATAAAAATAAACTTGTCCGCCTCAGTTATCTTACACAAATATACATATAACACAAAGCATATCGAGTTTCACCGCAAACATTTAATAGACATGAATTTCAATCCGCATCGCGGCTTAACATAATCCGAAGGGTATATATATATAGTAAGACGGAAATGGAAATAATGAAACATCAAAAGAGAAAACACCACTAACACACACTTACACATACGGAGACAAAGACATAAACATGTATAAATGAATTTTCCGAACTAAGATAATAAATTGTGTCGTGTCTGCAAGCGGAGGAATAATATAATATCGCATCTAGCCAGTCGAGTGCGCTCGCATATGAGGCGAGTGTTATGTTGTATCTCATGATTTGATTATGTATGTTATTATTTGTAGTTATATTATATAGCTCTGGGAGTTGGGTTTTCCTGGGCGTGGTGACGTCTCAAGGCTTAATGCTTCAACGCTTGTCATCGCAATTAAGTGGTGCAGTATATAATGTGGTACGTATATAGATATGTCTTATGGATATAAAGCAGTCTTTAAATATTGATTACGTTGCTGCTCATTTTTCATTAGGATTAAAAAAAATACAACATCCCCCCTTTTAAATTATCGAAATCAACACCCAATTTTAACTTACAGTTGAACAAGTAAGTCTTTGTGCATTTTTTTTGAAATTTTACAATTACATGACAATAATCGAACTTAATTTTTTAAAGGATTATTTAATTTGTATGGTAATCGTAAAACATAGCAATATGTTTAATTAATTGTGTTTACTTTAAAAAAAATACGTTATCTTATAAATTATAGTTGTTTTAATAAAAATATTTTTTTTATAAGCTTTTCATTTCTTTTAAAAATTGTATTCTATAAAAAATTATAAATTGATTTCGCTTCAGTTTTTGTGATGGTATAAAACGAAACACAACATAATTATATGAAGAAAATAATAAATATCCCAATAGAATAGAAATAGACCCGTCAATTTTAACGGAGATCCTATTCCCCATGCTAGTACAGGAAAGGGAGGACGAGTCTATTCCTGTCGCTTGGAAGTCAGGAATAATCTTAAGATGTGCGATAACTGGAGGGGTATATGTCTGCTGACCGTCGACTTCGAAGAAGCTTTCGACAGCGTCGACAGAACAAGCAAGTTCGACGGAGAAAGTGCCACCTTGCGGCGCGGTTCGAAAAACCTTGCAGCTTGCAAACAAGAGCTCAAGCTCAAACGAACTAGACGGCGATAATGCCTTTGGCCGCCAACTTCTTCCAGGTCCGAAACTTTGTTGCTGATGCCCTATTTATAACAATACATAAATTTAAATTTATTTTAAAATAATTAAAAATAAACTATTTAAAAAAAGTTGAAATATTCTTTTGAATTATAAAATCTAATAACAATCATAAAAAAAATAATTTAATTTATGTAAATTCATAATTTTGAATTTTGTCCATACAGTTTTCTGTCGCGCCATACAATACCGTATTGTTAGGTTTCGGAGGCTTCGTTTAACCAACGCCACCATAGGTTTCGGGAAGCGTTTTTGGTAGCATTAGCGGGAAGTGACCTGTTGAAGCGCAGTAGTTCGGTCTGGAAGTCCGCTGCTCTGTGTGCAATTCGTTTGTCAGTCGGTCTTCGTACTATGTGGTATATGAATTTTAAACTCTGATTATGAATTTAAACTCTGATGTTGAAGACGAGTATCTGATGACATAAGGTAACTTTGTGTCCAGAGGCTAGAGCAGCAAAAATGTTAGAAAAGTATTGGAAACATAATAAGTCCATGATAACGTAATTCATAATGAACCCGTGATTTTTAAGTATGTTAGAATAACTAACTTCAGATGAAGACAAGGTAGGTCGAAAGAAATCGTAGTCCGGGGAGATGTGAAAATTACAACTTCAGTTTTTGAACTGCTAAGATTTTTTGACAAACACCAATCACAAACTTTATCTAGTTCAATGGGTACGTACTGAGACCTGCGTGAGTCCTTTCTTCAGGAACGTTACTCCATACACTTATCTAATCTAACTGGTCATTGAATAACTTAAGATCTCTTTTCTAGTAAAACTATACATTATCAGCATAAAAGTGGTATTTTGTAGAGATGTGTAGAACAGTCCGTTATGAAGAGCGAAAAAAGGACATAACTCTTGATGAAAACCAGACGTAACTGGAGAGAAATGTAATATGTTAAGCTGCCAGATATGTCAACACATTGGTTAAATAGCAGCAGACGATGATGAGAAATCAAAGTAATGAGTTAGTTTGCGACAAAGGAGGGAATGTGAAACTGTGTAAAAACCATTGAAAATTCAAGCAGACTGAGGGGATAGGACTTTTACCCCGCGGTCTTACGCCCAAAGTTTATTTGACATATAGACTTCTGCACAAGAGACTTTCCTCTCAAATTAGTGTTGCCGCAATTATTGATATTAATTTGTTTGTTTGTTTATTGTTTACTGAAAATGCAATTTATACTGTAAGTTGGATGAAAGTCCGACGTATCGAAAAAACATTGTATGAAACACGCAAACAACGTCCTATTAAGATTTTGCTTAGATAAATATTATTTTATTTCTTACCATATGCAAAATGTATGTTGCATATTTCAACATAGAGATAATAACAAATTGCGTATTACTGGGATCTAAGTCCGTGGTAATTTAGACATTGTATTGAAATAAAAGTCCGTGGGTTGAAAGTCCGCGGTAGCTGCCCAGAATTAGTAGTGTACTTTTTTTTTTTTAATCAAGCTTTAAGTAGTACTTCGTAGACTGATAATCATGAACTAGATAATGACCATTTTTGATTTTCTCTATGTATTATTTGGATAACTTCGGAGCAATTTAAAGTTAGCAAAGTTAACATCAATGCGATCATGTTTCCAGGCTTATTTAGAAAAGTGTCGTTCTATACTTGCTTTATTGATGTAGTCATTATAGTTCCTAAAACAACCTCGAGAAAAACATCACCAACTACAATTAAAGCTCATTTCCACCAGGAGGGTTCAACGAAGAGCAGAAGATGTATGTTCATACCTAAGTATTATAAAACCACTTATATCAGCGAAAAATAGACGAGGCCGACTGGAGTTTGCGAAGACCCATTTACATGGATGGATGTTTTTCTGGCCAATTCATAAAATAAATGGTATTGTATAACATAGACCGTTTTGTCTGCAAAGATATTTTAAAGGACGTTATCCTACGCAGATGAAGATATGACATTAAAATGGACTTTTTAACAAGATAACGGCCATAAACACAATTTTATGAAGTGGCCTCAATTGGCCTCGGGATTAATCAAGATAACTGCAAGAAACAAACGACATTTTATTTAAGCAGAAATGCAACTGTTAATAAAAATAATAGAATATTGTTTTTAAATTGAACAACATTTTTTTTTGAAATAATAAATTAATTGTTCATTAATTAATTGTTTTTTATACAAATCTAAGACACAAAAAAAATACTTAAAAATATTTAATAAATATGATCTAACAAATTTATTGTACATAAACCCTTGACCCCTTGACCCTTACATTTTTTTAATAAAATCAGCAACCATGCCGAGAACTCCACTTCAAACCATAAACCAAAAACCTGGAACCATTTACAATCTTAAAAATTGGAGAGTTGAATCTGTAAACGTTCATATACATGTAAACGTTAAATGGCGTCTGTCAATAGATTTTTCAATGTTGATAATCAAAAAATATTGTCAATGCAAAAACCAAATTAAAAAAAAAACAATTAATTTATCAGCAAATATATATAAAATGCCTTTTCGTTTAATTCATACCAGTCCACTGAAAATTCATAAATATTGTATGTTTGTATGGTTTTTATTTTGACGTTTATCATTTAATTTCTTATTTTTTTATATATTTTAGAACGCAACTTAAAATGTTTAGATATATGGATAGATTTCTTATATGTTTTTTTATTTTACCAACACATACGTAAAAAAACTAACGCGCTTTATTAGTGAAAGTAAGGCATAATCCACATACCTCGGTGATCTATATAAAAAAGACCCATACTCTGTACAGGTTTCCATTAAAAACTCAATGCCAACATAAATGATGTGGCAGACAATAACACCTGAACACAAATATATATAAACAGCAAACAACACAAACTATCAAACAGTTTACCTGAACGCTTCTCCTCACAATAGACGTGACTTCCTGTTTTCAAACATCCACTACATGTGCGCTTATCTGCAGCTTATCGCACGAATACGCAGAAATTAACTTACCTGCAACAAAAAAAAAACAAAAGACGAATTTAGATAAATATACATACAAATATACAAATATATATGATATTAAAATATAATATTTACTCATCGATAGAGAGCGAAAGAACGAGATAGAATAAAGGAAATATTTTCGTAGAATTAACGACACGTCGAGCACGCGCGTTGCAATCTTTCAAAATCCATTTGTAAACATAAATGACAACACACAAAATATTATAAATATATAATATATGATATATCAACAAAATATGCATATATAATATTGCGTCTTATTTATGCGCAGATTTCCCGGTACGATTGTGGGTGCGCTCGTTCAATTTCTTGTGAGCACACAAAAATATATATTCCGAAATTCATGACATTAAATCTCCAATAGCAAATCCATCATCGTGATGGCGTTCGCCGCCGATAGTTTCTAGACGGGCGGTCGGGCAGTATAGGGTGATGGGAGCGCGGGCGGGGGGAGGTGATACGATCAATTCCTGTTTGAACACGCTAGCTGCATAAACATGTCTTTTTTATATATCCTATACATACGATTTATACTAAATTATATATGCGAACGAGATGCCAGAGAGAAAGAGAGAGAGTTCCAACAATAATCGCATAGAATCGTTTTAGTTATTCTTAACGCAGAGCTTTGTCATTCGTCTCAGTCAACCCTTTTCCGCTTTTCTTCCGCGAAAAGAGGAAATTACGGACAATGCTCTGAATACATTATTGTGTCGAGTGTACAAATATTCTCATATTTTCCACACTTTTCCAGAGCAGCGTCTCGGTTAATAAATACACATTATAACATATTATACATTCCGGTCCAGAGAATTCTTACCGACTTGATTGAGAGCACTCGATAAGTGTTCTTAGTTGACTCGTCACGTCATTTGGATGTATTTAAAAAAGTACAATAAATACAAATAAAAGAATTCGCGCAATTATACACAATATATACATACTGACCTTAAATGCGAAGAAGATGCACACCTTCGAAGACGCACACACACACAAACAGACACTCACTTAAGCAACCGCAAAGTATATAATATAATATCTGCAATCGGTCGACGAGTGCGAGCGTTTATACTAAGAATCGCGAGCGCTCTGCGCGAATAACGAATTTCGCTTATCACTGAGTAATGGCTGCGAAGATGAGCGATCGATTAGGTGACCCTTAAGTCCCAGTTTCAAAACCGAGCGTACAAATACAGAAACACACAAACATACACTGCAACACGACCATTATATGTACACGTGTACACATACGTATAAAGTGCAACTTAAAAATGCTAAGTTATTCTTCTTGAGATTCCGAAACGGAAGAGCACAACAAAACAGCGTGTGCGATTTATAGTACACACATAAATAATACGTATAATATGAAGAAAATGGTATACTTTTTTTCGGTTTTTTTAAAAGAATTTATAAATTAAAGAAATTAACTGGCTTTTGGTTTTTTCTGTTGTTTTCGCGTATGAGTTTCCTGGTGTATGCATTTTTTGGTATAGGTGAGAATGCTTCTTTTTATTGGGGCTAATATGCAATGTGCGATGACAACAATAATATTTATGTGTTTTTCTTTTCTTTTTTTGTGTAATTAAGGTGTTTTGTTGACTTATATGCTTATAATGAGCGTTATCTATATAATAATTAAAACACACATTAACGAAATAGTTTTTTAAGGCTATCTAGCTTTTTAAATAACACAAAAACTTATGTAATTACCATAAGTTCTTGGTGTCTAATTTGTTTTCGGGAGTCATAATATGGCTAATTTGCAGATATTAGAATGCAGAGATTCCAATGATCCAGTTAAAATCATAGTCTATAAGGATTACGGACAACCTTATGCAAAATAGAAGCTTTCTTCGAATATTTATTTGAACATGGTTCCAAATTATCGGATCTAGTTAATGTAGCCAGATGATAAATAACTAAATATAAAAAAAACGAAAAAAGATCGAGATTCTTGTTGGGCAACATAACGAATTGGCGATTGCAACTTAAGTTGATTTTCGAAAATATAACATTGATTACGATTTTACATTGCTATCAAATTTACACATTTTTGTCAAATTGTAAGGCTCTCTAAATTTACAATATATCTCAATTTACTGTGTGATTTTGTAAATGTGCTGATTTTTCATAAGAATCTAAACTGCTTTGGACAGAGAAGTATGAATGATAATTGTCCGAAAATATTTTGGATTTTATAAGAAAATGTAGAAGAAGCGTAAGATGTTCAAGATATTTAATCAAAAACTTTTGGAACAACTTTATTTATTAGTTTGTCTGACTTCGGATACCAAAAACCACTAATGATAAATTTCCAAGCTTAATGATAAAACAAATACAAATATCTTCGCACACTGACCCTATGTCCCACAAGCGATTAATGGATACTAAGGTTCTAATTGCTTAATGTTAATATTGTGTAACTATAATATTTAAGCTTATTTCTTGTCACCTTAAAAATGGGTTGGGTACAAAAGTTGAATTAACTGCTGACTTATTTAGACGTGTACATTAAATACATTTGTATCATATTGAAAAAAACACATAACTTATGCTATGCGTACAGAGAATGCCACTTATCCACTCCACTCGAGGGGAATCAGATTCTGTTAAAAACTTCACCGAAAATTCTTAGTTACTTTTTTTTATAAATAAAGCATTGAATGGGAAATACAAATAAATCCAAAAAATATTGTATCCATTTAGAAAAGGCTGCTTTTGAAGCGGAAAAGGACTTTTTCCAGTTATTTAGTTTTAAAGGATGCCCTTTTCAACTTTAGCTATATAGTCGAAATATAAAAAAAAATATAAGTAGGAAATTTCGGAAGAGTTTGGTCTAAAAATGATGCAGGTTAATATAATAATATAATATAATATAATATGCCAGACTAATTAAAATTATTATGGATTTATCAATAGAATTTATAGTTTTTAAAAGCAATATAGAAAAAGCTAGTTTTTTCGTTTTTAAAGTGAAAGTAAAAAATTGATTTTCTTTTTTAAAAAAAGTTGAAATACAAAAAACATACAAAATGGAATTCCCGTGACTATAGCATAAAATACTATACAAAAATAACAAAAAAATCCATGAGTAAACCTGTGATACGTGATTTTGATTTTGAATTTCGTGATTTTTAAAGTGTATTTTGTAATATGTGATTTTGTAATACAGGATTATGTGTCAATTCGATTAAAGAATGTTGACTCCTATTTCTCCTATTCATTGAAGAAGAATGTCCAGAAACGAATTTTCGAAACCTTTTATGGTTTAAATTTGTTAGTTTAGCTTGAACGTTCGACAACTCGAGACGTGTGTATTTCCACTGTAATTTTGTTTTGTATTTATTATATCTGATTATGAATGAAAGAAAAGATAAACGAAAATCGAGAAGCGAAGAAGATTTCAAAAAATCCCGATTAAAACGATGAAAGAATATTTTTAACCCGACATTTGTCGAATCATCAAGTAAAACTTTCAGAACATCTGCGAATAAAATGAAAGACAATGTTGATATGATTGTGTCTCAATACGATAATGTAGAATAATATGAAATTTTAAATTATGATGTCGGCTGCAATTTCGAATTTAGTGAATTGCAAAACATGTGACGGAAATATTAAATTTGAAACTGCAAGTACAAGAGCACTAGGATTTTAACTTGTAATTTGAAACCATTTTCGCCTTTTTTTCAACATTATATCATTATATCAGATGATCCTGCCATGACCAAAAGTTGGTCACCGCAAAACACATAAATAAAAACACTTTTTTACGGCTATTTGTAACAAAACAATATATATTCCAATACAAAAATTACTAAAAGTTTTTGTGGCCATGAATATCGCCGGAGAATACAAGGATATCCTGGTACAGACGGGAACCCTTGGAAGAAGATCGCATAAAGTTTGCCTAATTGGTGATGTGTGTTAAATCGATTCAACAAGTGCAAGATTGCGTACGATGACCTATTCACTTGCGGAGCTGGAGATGCTGAAGTCCAGCCCTGCGCACATTACTGCAGGCCTAAGTTTTGGGAAGGCAGTATAGCAGAACCAGACCCGAGTGGAGATGGTAAGTGGAGGATGCGTGTCCCAATAAGACACAGTGCACAAACTGTAAGTCCAAGGGGCTACCGGATAGTCACACAGTGACTTCGGTATCCAACTGTACTGTAACACCACCCGTCGTAACGTTACGTCTCAAAATAACTATGACGCCAGCTGCTGGTAAGGGACTAGATAGATCCCGCTCCAATAAAAATGTGGAGTTTTTGACCTTGCTGTAAAGATCGTTCTTCTGTCCTGCCTATAGTTTTAAGAGCTATATTGGTAAATTCTGTACTAAAACGGTTCCGGCAGTGGAAGTAATCTCTGGCGTCTACACATTCATTATCAGTCTGGTTCCAGAGTTCACATTGGAGTAGTGGTCGGGCTCCCGGACCTTTAGATCCGTCTATTAGGTCAGACGAGGAGGGTTCAGCTATCCGATGGTGCTGAGAAAGCACTGGATTGAGAAGCCTATTTTCTGAAAGTCTAATCTGTACTAAATCTGTATCTAAGGTCATCCGAAAAGCGACCATTTATCACAAAATTAGCTGTATTATCAAGAGGGAATTGCATTGAACGGATAAGTGCCAGACTATGTGAATGGAGGATTCGATCTCTACGGCCTTATCGAAACCTTTATGGTAAAGGCTCGCTCCAACTCGTTGCGTTCGTTTTCGGGAAAACGTCGTCTTCTGGTGGAGGTTATACTACCTACGATCATCCATATATAACTTTTTTAAGAATGACACATAGTTCCAAGGCATTCAAAATTCATATTTTCAATAAAAGTGACATTCCAGATAAAAGAAAAAAACAATTGCGATATAGAACCAGTTGACCACTTATGCAATTCTTATAATCAGTTGCAAACTGCCAAAAGAACATTCTTCAGAAATATTTGTATTACGAGAGTATTTACTCTTCCACATCTTCTGAAACATAACAGAGATGGAAGATTCTGCAATTTTTCTAAAGATGAAATACATGTTTTGGGAACTTTCTGTAACCAGTCCATTTCGAAATCCATTTTTTTAAAATTCTAATATGTCGTCTTTTCCACCAAACAAACCTAATTATTCAATTAGCACCATGCAGCAGTACTCAAACGCACGTGCGATTTGCGATATTCGCACCACAAAATATGCCGCACATATGTATACTATATATGCCCGCGGAATGTTTAAATTATTTGTGAAAATCTCAGCTGCAGCACCGGCGCATCTCGATCGCGTCTTTGGAAAAAAACATATGCAAATTGTCCGGCATGCACGCGTGCGCGCATATTTTTGCCTCAATCCACCGCATGTGTGCAATTGTGCACGCTGCACACAGCAATTGCAGTTGTTTGCATATAATCCGAGCTCGGTCACTCGGTGATATTGTATTTATATATATATATATATTTATGTAGTGTTTGTATATATTGTGGTGGGCGTTTAGTTTTGTGTTGATATACCTTGCGTTGTGGTCGCCTTATTCGCGAGCGCACGTCTTCTTTCTTATAAATGCGATATGCATATAATATATGCGTGTGTATGTGCTTCGCGATGCATATATTGCTCTTGCACTGTATATATATATATGTGAATACGCTCTCGTATTTTTTATTGTACGATCTGAACGGCTGATTTCGACGAAATTCGAATTTAAATCGCACTGTTGATGAATTGCCTCGATAACGAATACTTACGAAAATGTGCATTTATCATTTATTTGTAAATTAAATTATGTATATATATATTTATAAATAAAGTATTTGTGTATGCGAGGCATACATACATACACAATCATACGAATAGTGGTTTTAAAAGCCCCAGCACAGATAAAGCTTTAATTTTTATAATAAATTTGCGCGCGCATTCTTTTTGATGTGAATGCACGATTGCTCTGCAGCAATATAATAAGCGAGACTCAAATGTAAATGACGACGAGAAACACTTGTATATATATATTTATTTACGTGTGTCACACGCTGATTGTCCTCACGGATAACAGGATCTCTCGCGAAAGGACGACGCGCATCAGAGGAGCGGATGCGAGCGTTATTAATTTCTCCGCCATAAACACATCATTATCATCGGCGCGTCGTAATAAAGCATAATTTATACGTGTACTTGTAGTTTATAGGTGATCGTGTCCGGTCAGAGGTCACCTCGAATTTTCCCAAGTTATCCATCGCAAGCTCGCGCGTGCATATAACACCGAGCCTGAGCAGATCAGTGCATACAAAACATATATATACACAACATATTATATGTATATATATGCACTCCGAACTGAAAGATAAAATTACTTTGTGGATGTATGAGACTTGATTCGGTTTCCCAACAATGCACGCGGTGCAAGAACTGTAATAATGTACTTGTGCATTTATATACAAGTACGTATTTATATATACATATTACATATACAAATATATGTATATATACATAATAATATATGTATAGGTAATGTGCTGTGTATTATTGAGTTGCGCGCTACACTGAAAAGTTGATTTTTTCATGAAAGATCTTATTGTATGATTTAAGTTTTGCAACACCCAAAGGGAATCGAATCGAGAAAGAGTGCGCACCGGAGCACGCAGGGCTAGTAAACAGTTAAAAAAATATTAATAAATTTTTAATTTTGAAATTTACTGCATTTGTTAAACGTTAATCGACGGTACGGCACGTTTTTACGTTTTGTTATAGCTACTGTTTTATTGCGCCAGTCCGATTTTTCTTTTATACATGGACACACTATAGGCATTAGACCCCGATCCAAAAATCCAAAAACAGTAATCTAAACGTAATAGCTAAAATGTTTAGCATACATAAATTATTTTAATATTTATTTGTGGTCATGACATCTGTTTGAAAAAAGCCAATTTTTGTATCTGAATAAAATAAATCTTTACTTATGAAACTCAATCAAATAAAAAACATGTGCTAAATCTTAGATAATATTATGAAGAACATAAATAAAAATTGGTTAATCAAGTTTGGAAATCAATGGGTCCCAGGTCTAGCGATTACGGTGGTTGAGGAACAATTTAAACCCGATTTCCTGCAATATTGCCTGTGCATTGTGAAATCATCCATGCATAAGAATTACCACTTCTGCACCGGTTGTATGATGGACACCAAACGAACAATTTAACTTCCATAAGACATTATATAGGGACAATTTCTCCCTCGTCAACACGCATCGGTTACATTCAACATAACCTCTAGATCACTGTTCGGAAGCAACATATAGAAGCTCAACCAGCTTCGAAGGGATCGTGGTTCAAAAAAACAAAAAATAATATATAGCCAGCTAAGCATATGAATTTCATTGATAAAACTTCGTTTTGTAACCTGATTTTTGTATATTTTTTTTATGAGTCCTTCACCCTGCACAGCCACACGGTTTTAATCACATAATTAGTTTCACAAATATAGCTTCTATAAATCGTTCGTCCACAAGTTTACCTATATAGGTCTGAGTTATAACTTTGATAATATTTCCACTCAGAAGTTTATACAGGCTTTTCGACTGTCCTCGATAACATGCCGGTCTCGAGCCTCTCGCGAAGCAACCAACGCAAGCTCAATACACCAAATGATAATCTTCAACTTAAGTACAAGTACTTTCATAGCATAATCGAAGGCCACAATTTGTAACCTTCATTCACAAATTAAATAGAAGCGATATGGATATCGACCTTCTGGAAGTCCAATTGTTAGTTGGGCATCCTTTTTATATTTTTTTATCTCTCTCTGGCCCTCTTAGGATCATGTTGGACACCACAAAATCAAAATCAATTAAATTAAGTATAAAGCTTTAGATCACATAAAAAAGCCTATTATTATATCAAGTGAGAATAACTTTCATTGCAGCTGTAAGAATAATGTATTGAATAAAAATAGAAAAAAAAAACTGCACACATAAGAGTGATTGGGTACGTCTGTCTTGTTGTTGTTGTGTTGACTTCCTAATTAAAATTCTTATATATTTTAGGGAGAAAATGATGTACATAATAAATTTACACGGTCTTTAAATCAATTTTGTGTTAACATAATAATGGAACATCGCCCTTGCAAGATTAAAATTCACCATGCCTTATGTATTATTTCCAAAGCCCTCAAAATGATACGGCTTTAATAATTTACTTGATTTTTGCTCTCTGAACCCCAACAAAAAAATAGTAAAATAGAAAAATAGTTAGTTAGCTACTGTTTACCACATTTTTCAAACATTTGAACCGATATATACATTATTCCAATTCAAAGATTTAACAAAGCCACAAATAAAATTGTCCCAATTCGTAAAACCGGTTAACAGGCCTTTTTTATTAAATAATTATGGCGCCTAAGCTCCGCCAGATCGAATGTATCCTGTTAGGACGAAACTCGTTTGTCCGAATGCTTCTTTCTCTTGGCCGATTTAGGAACAAATCTTGAAAATGTCATCCTACCTACATACCTGTAATAGTATTTATAGAAAAATTAACTTGCCGGGATAATAAACATTAAAAATTGCAGCTTAAAGCCCCGGAATAGTGACCTTAAGCAAATACACTGTTGAGTGAATAAGATTGTTCAGCTTATTAGAAGATTGTTATTATTAAATTATTTGGCCAGCTGAGCTTTTTGGCTATATTTAACTATATTTAGCCAAATCATTATAATATATTATTATTAAATATTACCACTACCAGCACATCTGACAGCATTCTCTGCGGTAAATTCTAACGCTCTTTAAATATAACATTTAATAAAAAAAAATTCAGTCTATATAATTAGCCACATGAAACTTCCAAAATCCATAAGTTCTAGGTCATCCGAAATTCAGAACTATTGATAAAAAAATATATATAGCACAAAATTGTAATGGTTTTCTACACCTGCCTTCATGTAAGGGCAAACGATCCGTGAAAGTGTTATATGGCAAGAATTCAAATCAAATCATCTACATCGTGATGCAATGCAATTCTTTTCTGTTCGGTATTTTGCCAGCCGTTCGAACAAGCGCGCGCCCGCGTTCACATATATAAATACGTTTTTGTTTCAATTTATTTCTTGTATGTTATACTACTACTGAGTACATATATGCACACACAAATACATACATGATGAGATATTCTGTCGAGTGTATTTGCACTTATTATTAGGAACGGTTTTAATTCTTCTTTTTTATCTATACTGCATACGTTTTTTTTATTATTATATAGTATAGAACATTTTATATACCTATGCAGTTATACTTAAAATATATACATTTTCTTCTAGAATAAAAAAGAGGAAATGAAACGTAACGTGAGAACCACAAATGCAAACGCAGATAAGGTCTGTTCTCCGTGTGTAAAATACAATTCTTCCGAATATGTGCATAATTTAATTGTATTTTTAGAGAGAGCATTGTCTTCTTTTCGAAACGATTTGGCCTTGCGGTCGAATGTGTTGATTGGCTAGTGTCCATATGATCTCTTGCGTTTGAGATTCTGGAAATATCCATTTTCAAGAGATTTTTCATAACCGATTTTTTAATGTCTGGCGAGCAGCGTTTCACATGTGGTATTTCTGTTTTCCTTCTGCCTGTCATTCAGCTCATGCGGCCCCATCTTTCCACCTTCAAGATCTTTGCTATTGCTTTCAAAAGTTTCCGACAGTCCGACGGTTACAATTCAATTGTTCTGCGAGCTGCTGTTGCGTTTTTACCATCATCTTCATCGAGCAATGATTGCCATAGACCTAGCCGAGTGGGTAACGCGTTGGCCTGGCTTATTGGAGGTAGCCGGTTCAATCCCGGCCGGCAGACCGAAGTGTTGTGTACCACTTTAAATCAGTAGGTTCCTCTTGCTATTAATAGCC
>JANSTU010041158.1:0-10924 GCA_027564075.1 Bolitophila hybrida | reverse complement strand
GGCCATAACATTAAATTATATGCGTTTTATTTCATCTTGAAAACCTAACCTCTAAAAAAAACACCCTTTATATATATTTAACGGTAATATATGAATGCGAGTATTGTGCCATAGAAATCATTTATATCGATAGATTGCATTGCATGTGTTTGTCACAAATGTGTAAACTTCAAAATAACTATAATCAAATGTAAGCTTAGGATTACATTCCAAAACAAATTATGCTATGTTAATTACATTCCAAAACAAATTATGTTAATTAAGTGTCGGGTAATAATGTTTGTTTAGTTACAAAATATCTCATGAAACTCACAATCTAATTGACAAGTTCTATAAAAATAATAATAATATTTTTTTTTATAATAATGTTTAAAGCAGAGTAGAAATTTTTCTCCACACCTTATTCTTGCCAAATTATACATTGTATATTATTTATAAATTATTAAATTGTATAGAATAGGTCATGGAATATGCCAGGCTATTCCCGTCAACTGCATGATTTTCTCCAACTAAATAAATGTAAAGGAGGTTATTAGTTATTAGGTTATTAGTTTTAATTTCTTATAGATCTGAAAGTCAGTAATCATTTGTAATGATTTATAATATTATACATAAAATATATAATTTATTTTGATTTTGATTTATTATTAAATACAAACACATTTTATATTGCGCTAAAATATAATTCTATGAAGAATAAATCGATATAATATAGTCTTATGATTTATACTAATAATAACAATTTATACTAAACTAATAAAGATTTATTACGCCAGTCTTTATGTGTTTTGGCATTTTAAATTAACTTTGAACGCATTCATTTTTTACTTTACACATACCCATTATAATTATGCTCACGTCAAAAGTTTGAGAGCTACTGGTAGGAATTGTCATTGTAATTATTACTTGAAATTAGTAAATAAATATAAATACGCATTGTATTTAAAATCAGGCATCAAATAAGCTATTATTATATTTCCCGATTTCCAGCAAACAAAACACATCATATAAATATGTCGGCCAAAATTAAGGAGCAAATGGATCGTCTAAAGAAATTACACCAGGCTCGAAATGAGGCTCGTCAGCACAACCACTCGGAGGTGGTGGCCGAGGATGCTCGAAACAAACTTCCAGCTAACTGGGAAAATCGTAAGCGTCAGGCCGATTGGCTAATCTCTGACGAGAAAGCACGTGCTGAAGCTGTTGCCGAAGGCAAGGACTACGACCGTGTTAAACTGTTGAGCGTATCCGCAGTCGAAGCAGCAAACATCAACAAGAAAAAGAACAAACGTGTACCAGATGTTGGGTTTTCTGACTACGAGACACAAACGGCCAAGCAGTACCTGCGCCTTGTGCGACAGATGCCCGCTCCCGATATGGTTAAGTACAATAAAAAGAAACAGGAATTTGGTAAGGCATTCTATGGTGGTGCTCATACCATTCAGCATGGTCTGCATAAAGACGAACCGAAGGCCATCGATAATATGGTTAAGGATCTACAGCATCAGATTTCGAAGCGTAAGAGTTTCTCGAGACGTCGAACACACAATGACGATGCCGACATTGATTACATTAACGTTAAGAACGCACGCTTCAACAAGAAGCTGGAGCGTTACTACGGCGAACACACGACCGAAATCAAGCAAAATTTGGAACGAGGAACAGCCATTTAAATGAACACTACAAACTTATATATTATAATATTTTGAAATACAAAAAACATTTAAATAAACACTCTCTTAGATTTTAGAATGTACAAACTTATATATTATTTTGAAATAAAATAAACATTATTAAAATGTAAGCATTGTTTCCTTGGACAGGGCCTCAGCATCTGCATTAACTGTGGCAAGAGTATCCTCAGAGATTATAATAACCGATGTGTCTTCGGTGGCATTTTCAGGTGAATCGTCTAGGTGGCACAGTACGGCATCATCCTCGTAGGTCGAGAAAAAGAACTCGGGTTTGTCCCATTGCTGTCGTTCGCCAATGCCGAAGTGCTCGTTTGTTTTTAGGTGTTCCTGTAACTCGGCCAGCGTTTGGAAGTGATTTTTGCATGTGACACAACATAGCGTGTGGACTTGTCGACGTATGTAGTTGACTACCTTAACTTTCTGATAGAAAGTTAGCCCTTTTACGGCTGCATCGAAGTCCAACTGATGCGTGTTTTTCATATGTCGCTTAAAAGCAAAAAAATCAGACTCCGTTATAGGGCAGTAAAGACAGGTGAGTGTCTGACGTTCACCCTCCCAGTCTGACCAGTCTGAATCACTACAGTCTGACTGGAAGACTCGTGAAGCCTGCACCATCGCCTTTAAGGTCTCTTTTCCAGCGGTTGTTTTGCATTTCATTTCGTTCTTGTAGTTCACTAGAAAGAAACGATCGTATTCCTTGATATCTGGATTTATACGTTTATGACCTTTTTTGCGCATGTGCTCCTTAAGTGTAGGTCGATCTTTGAATACCTTTTCACAAAATAGGCATATGAGTGAGTCGAGTTTCTTTTGAACCAATTCGATCAGATCGTCGATGAACACTAAATTTTCAGGTTTGCCAAGTTGAAGGTAGTGTTTGTTAAACAAGTGTCCCAAAAAAGCAGCTCTATTGGGTGTGATCACGTCACGACAATATAGACAGCCCCGTTCGTATTTGTTGTCAGTACGTTCGTATTTGTGCTGTCCCAGAACTGCTTCCAGACGCTTTACGTGCAACATCTTGCGACAGTCATAGTCCATGGGCAGAACGTCACTGAGCAGGTAGTACTTCTGATCTTTGGTGTGCGTCCCGTCTGGCATCTGGTCCAACAGCATTGTCGTGCAGTACTCTTCTAGACGACTGGCATCTACATTGTCTAGAATAACACAAATAACTTACTAATTTCTTAGATTTGAAATAGAGATTTACCTGAAAACTTGTCACGCCAGAACTGCAAGTATTCGTCCAAAATAGCCACCTGGTCAACATCGGCTATGACAAATTTGTGCTCGATAAACAAATGCGCCAGATACTCGTCCTTCTGTGCCTCAAATGTGTACGTGCGACTGCATAGCAGGCATCCCTGTTCAAAGTTGTCACGTTTCACAAGATTTCCTTCGACTGCGTGAGGAGCAAAGTTTAGCGGACCCACTATGCCGCAGCCCATCTGGGCTGTGTCCGAGGGCTCCGTTTCAATCATCGAGGATTAAAAACAGCTTCTAGTATATGTCGCACTTGGGTACGGGCTCGAAAAACGTGTGCCACTGTGCCGTGTGCGGACCTGTAGTATTTTTGTTATGAAAATAAAACTGTCAAAATCAGTCAGGGCTTGCAAACTATGCGAATGCTGTACAAATATGTATTCAGTGCACTGAGCAAATTAGTTCTTTTAAAAACAATATTTAGCATTTTTTATAAAAGTAAAAGTCAAGCTTTACCAGTAAATACAATTTTGTTTATAGTTGTATTATCAATATTAATATTAATTTACAAAAAAAATATATTTAATAATAGAGAAATATTATAACAACGTAATAACAAACCATAGCAACCAATCAATATTTATATTTATTCATTAGGTTTTTCTTCAAATTACACACACGATGGTCAGAAGTAAGTTTTTTTTCAATTATCTCAATTTCAGAAGGTTTATATTGCTCATTAAACATATCTACGCACACAGTCAACGAGCAGCTCATCCGAAAAAAGTCCGAGCACAACGAACTTATCATCGGCACGCTCGAAGAACTCTCACTACATCAGGAGGACATCGAATGCATTGAAAACGTGCAGAACTGGTGCAAGGACCTCAAGATCTTATTGTTACAAAGTAATCTAATTGGACGCATTGAGAATCTGCACAAACTAAAACGACTCGAGTACTTGAATCTAGCCTTGAACAATATCGAACGCATCGAGAATCTCTCTGAACTGGAGTCACTGAACAAGCTAGATCTGACGCTTAATTTTATCGGAGAGCTGACTAGTGTAGAGTCACTTCGTCCAAACTATAATCTGAAACAATTGATTTTGACCGGAAATCCTTGTACAGATTTTACTGGTTATCGGGACTTTGTGATATCAGTGCTTCCTCAGCTGGATTCGTTGGATGGTCATGAGATAACGCGGACCGATAAAATATTATCGAAACGTGATTTTGATCATAAACGAAATGTTATTGTGCAGCTAGAGGCAGAGTATAAAATCAAGAGAGACGAGCAGCGGAGACGTGTGCGACGACAACAGGAAGAAGCAATGCAGGAAAATATTGGATTGGATGAGGAGGAGATTAATAAGAAGTATTTAAAATTCTTAATTCTATATTGCAATTATAATATTTTTGCACGTAGATTCTGGAGCAAAAATAGTGAACATTGTCCCGAAACACGTTTGGAAATATGCGAGCAACAGCGCAAGTCTAAGGGAATTGTGGAGCCTGTGAAAAAAGCAAAGCGAAAGCCTAGATTCTTTGCCGAGTGTGGTCGACCATACAGTTTCAACGAACCAAAAATACCGTTTAATCTTAGCGATGAAAGAAGCTCGTACATATTAACTCTACATGTTTACAAGTACATTCGAAATTATTTACTTTGTATTTAAAAGAACTAATAAAAACTGATTTTAGGTTCCTAGACACATCACTTGTTGAAGTTGATGTACAACCGCGCTACGTACGTGTTACTGTGAAGGAGAAAGTATTTCAAATGGCTCTAAATGAGGAGGTGCGCACGTCGGATGCCACATCTCAGCGTTCCATGATTACTGGGCATCTAGTAGTGACAATGCCAAAGATAAATTTTGTGGAAGAGATTACTTTTAAGAAAAACACAAATCAGCGAGGTAATTATCAATTTTTATTTTTTATTTATTTTTTTTTAAATGAAATTTCTTTTAGATACAAAACAATTTAAGAGTCAGAATGAACTAGAACTTAAAGGAACTGTTGACATTTCTAATATTACACAGGCGGTTAACCAGGATAATTTGCAGATTTCTATTGATGAGTCTGAAGTGCCTCCCTTGATTTAGCGACTTGTTTTATAGATATCATTTATTTTGTACTTCAAGCATGCATTTGTTTGCTAGAGAAGAATAGATATATCAGTTCTACCAGATTTAAAAATATAAAAAATGAGCTTTTATTTGTTAAAAAAGAGGGGAAAAGGACAGAATTAAGAACTATATTAATAGGCAAAAACAATTTATATATAAATAACCGATGCAATAGTGTTAACGCGTTGGCTGGCAGATGGGAAGTCACCTAATTGATTTCCGGCAGACCGTTGATACACACAACAACGGCTTAACCCAAACAGTTGGTCTTTTTCGTGCTCTAAAACATCAAGAAAGCCGTGAGATACTGTGGATAAATACGTTAACACAATCGTGACTACCGTACACGAAGTTATTGAAATATTGGATTTATCGTTAGTGATGATAACGGTTCTACTGGCTGGTTTTGGAACTAGTTCATTCCGATTTTTTTTTAAGTCAAGCGCTATTGACGAGATGCTTATTGACGATTTTTTGTGAAAGGGTTTTTATTTCTCCCTGGTAAGCAAATTCTAGATGACCAAAGATATTTGATAATTTGTTACACTTACCAGACAGGAAAGCGTTTATGAGAAAAGAGAACTGCAGATAATTTTGCTAAATCAGGAATTTAACATCAAACCCCTATACTGTATACACCTCAACAATAGCAGACAAAATTAGCAGGACCCTATAATTGAAATGGGTTCAAATTTTGAATTATTTATTTGTATAACAAATACTTGGTTATTGCTGTTGTTATTCGAAAAATATAAAACAAATCACGTCCGAATATAAATTACTATCATTAAAAAGGAAGATTTATTATCAACCTCACTGATTCTCCTGTTTATAATGGTCAATTCTCGGAAAAATAAATGCCCGAAAATTAATTGTCATAATAAAAATTGCCGGAATAGAATAAATAACATAAATTTGCGATTAAATTTAAAAAAGTTTAGGGGTGAAAACGTAAAAAAAATTGTATACAATATTGAACGAAATGAGCCGCAGTTCGAATCAGGTTTCATATCCTGTCGCTCGCGACCTTCCTTTGAGGTAGGGGTGGTTAAAGTTTGTATGATTTTTATTTGATTAAAAAAAAGCGTTCGAAGGAATGATTTAAATAAATAATTAAATAATTTTTATTTTGATTTGTTGGTTTTACACTTCCGCTGTTCATCACATTATAAATATCATTTATATGCCTAATAAATTCCACAGTTGCTCACTTAAACTACTTGAACTTTTCGAGCTTTAATACACCACGACAAAACTCCATAGCATAACAGAATGGATGAAAAGCTGCGTTGCCGACCGAACTTTAATTTGTCAAATGAAGATTTTCGTTTTCTTGAAGACAATGTAATTCTTTAAAATGCCACTTACCCACTTAATTTTTTGTTTATTATTTTTGTTGTTATTTATATTTCGTATTTCGAATAAGTTTTATCATATGGCAGATAAGAACATAAAAATATTCTGACCATTAACCTTAAAGTAAAGCTTTAGTTCTGGATGCTCAAGCTGACAGCCAAGGTTTTGCCAAAAAAAAAAAAAAACGCAGAGCGGAGGTGAAGCTTTGCATCTACCGAAGTGGGAGTTTCACAGTTTTTATGACCGGAGAAGCAATCACTGGCGACAATACTAATTTGATATAAAAAAATCAAGTTTATATAATGTAGTACTTGCTATAATACCAGCTGTCTGTAGTGCTTATAAGTCAGAATAAAAAGATCAATTATAAAAACAGTAGTACTATCAAAAATAGAACTTAAAATACTTTCCAAGGAAAAAACCTCCAATTCAAAAAATAAGCTTGTTCTAAGCCTACTGTACATAACAGCCTGAACATTTTTAATATTCACAGAAACACACACCAATTGGATAAATTCTGTATTCAATCAATTGTTTACAAATCTTTAAAAACGATACAAAACAAAACTCCTTTAAACCACATTTGTTAGATTTATCAAAAATCTAATATCAAGTTTTGCGTAGATGATTCCAGGTCCAGGTTAAATAACTTACAGTTTTTGAATGCCTTATCAAATGGTGTTTCTACGACTAGCACCCTGAGATATAGGCAAGTATTAGAAAATTACATTTATAACATTTATAATTTACATATATATATATCTATAAATAAACAGAACATATTTAATAGTATAACAATTTATGGATATATGTGTTTTTTTTGTTGTTGTATGGCGTAGAACACATAGTTTTAAATTTAATTATAGGTTATACGTGTTTGTGTCTTAGAATAAAAATCTTATGTTCTACAAATAATGTGCAATTATCACTATTACAACAGATCTTATTATTTGTTTTGGTAATAATTGTTTATGTGGGTGAGATTTTATATTAAATATATTTAAGGCATTTTAGTGGGTTTTGTGCACAGCTTTTTATTTTGTTTTTGGTTCTACACAGTCGATATTTTCTCGGACTTTACATAAAATTTTAATTCGGAAATTGTGTGATTTTTTATGAATGTTGTTCATTTCACAAGGCTATTTTGACAAGATTTGTAATTGTAATTTACTTTTTACAGATTTGTTACTAATAAATAAAGTTGAACATGTATTTTAGTAAAAATGTTTACTAGAAACTTACATAAATTTTGTGTCTAATATTAAAGAGATTTTCCAGATGTTAAAGAACAAATAGAGCGTATGTGAATATAAAGTGCAAATTCAGTTTGAAGGAATCTCGTAATTAGGAAGCAAATTATTTGGAAAATAGTGTTCTGTTATTTTAACATAACTGGAAAATAACCATCTATTAACTCTTTGCATGAATTCAATTTTGAACTACTTTAAAGGATCTATCCCAAGAATCGGTGTCTAGTTAAATATTCCAAAGGCACACACGTATAAGGCTCGGTTTCGAGAAAGAATATTCTCACTTAATTATTAAAATTATTTGCCAAAGAACACACTCAAGGCACTCGGTGCTTTATAAGGGTCATTTTATAATGACCCTGCTAGCGTTTACCGCAATTATATATTCATTTAAAAATATATAGTATTTTACTTTTTCTTCTTTCTGTTCACATACAATTGGTCACTTGTTTAAATATGAATTTCTTCGTACACGTGTGGGGCGCAACTGCGGTTGTACAATAGGCATTCGTTTCTGTTTAGAACATTTGTCGATCAGGTCTGTGCTGTTGGTCGCACATGTCCACTTCTCGTAACCACATCTTAATCGCAGCGTCAAAAATGTACAATATTTATAATACACACACTTTTTAAACAGCATAAACACTAAGTTCCTAAATAGTCAGACTTTCGTGATGTTGTGTTAACTCTCGCGATTCGGAATCTTCGAGTGGAATCGCCGGGGCCAGGGCAGCGGCCATTCGTACTGATTGGGTAGCTGCCCGCGAACGTTTCGCTCAAAGTACTTGAAGTACGTGAACCACCACTCACGGCTCAGGTAATTGTTGGAGCCAGATTGCTACAAAAAAAAATTAATATTCTTTTTAGATTTTATATACACATTGAGTTTGTACCTTTAGCAAAAAGCTGTTGTTGCAAAGAGTGTGGTATGTCCAGAACACCCTTGTCGTCACGTAGTACGCAATAAGTACGTCTATAGTATAGTGGCCATGGGCGACAAGTAACATGATGACGCCGACTAGAGCATTAATCCAGGCAGCCCAGTGCAGCAGGTAAAAGCGTCTGGGTGAGTCTAGACATTGTAAAACAAAAAATAAATTTAATTGCTACAATATTGATGATCGATGAAAACATACATTCAGTTATGGTTAGGTAACCAAGAACCAACATCACGGTGTGACCACTATAGATGTAATCACCGCAGTACGTGTGCTTTCCATTAATAGACAGACCGAACCCGGACATTAACTGGAACGCACGCTTGGCAATTACAAAGGCTGTTGTGGCATTTGAGGATTTTGGACTACAGTAGTATGTGGTACTGGACACCGGTAGCACGGTCACGTACATTGTGAACGAGCGCATAATGTACAGAACCGACATCATCAGAAAAATACGACGCATAACGATGAATCTTTAAAGAAATATCACATCATATAAAATTCAGTTAAAATTGTCGAGCATACAATTTACCTGTGCTTGTGAAACGTCGTCAGTAAAATACAAGAGTTTACTTGAATCATAATCAAAATTTCGCTTACATCCAGTCCCCAGTCCTGGGCGTCCACATTGTCAAGAAAAACGTCGGGCAGTGGTCCGTATGTATCCCGGTCGGGCAATCGCTCGTGTACAAGCGATAGCGAAACGGTGACCATGATCATGCTGGAGGCGAGTATTACAAAGGCTGTAGATGAATATTGTAAAATAGATTAGTATTTTTAAATTAAAATGTTGATGAACTAAAAAAACATATCGTATTTAAGTAAATATAAGAAGTTTTCTTTTGCTATTAATAGCCAATTTCTGAAATAGGTTATTGATTCGGAATAAATAATGCCATTAATTAACATATACAAGCGCACCCTGTATAGAACAAAAAGTGTATGATTTTGTTTATTATTCACGACTATAGCGAATATAAATAGCAAGATAGATCTCGGTGCATAAAGATATCTCAAAAATATGTGCAATTGCCCTGTTGTTGTTAATACCCACGTTTACATCATAAAAATTGTGGGCTCATTTCTGTCAGACCGAGTGTGTTTTGCCCGTTATTGTATAACATATATACATCAGAAATCCCAATGCCAAAACCCTGATTGCAACATATGTTGGTGACACAACACTATTTACCTCCAGCGTTAGGTCAAGATCAGAAGAAGAATTGGCAAAAAGCACTGCTTGTCCTACAAAGTTACTTCGAGAAATAGGACGGATTACTTGCGAGTAAGTGGTAGCGGTGGAGTAGTGGTCTAGGTTACTGTCTCTCAAGGGGACGTGAGTTCAAACCCAGGTAGATATAAAAAAATTGATATTTAAGACAATCGTTCGTCTTATGCTTATTATGGTTGCCATATATGGAAATACATGTCTCAGTCGCAAAATATAATTTATATATTTTGCATTATATGCATAGGCAAATTAATTAGGGGGATTCCAAAGTGGGACAAGTGGGAAGAGTGTTTTTTCCAGCAAAACAACATTAGGCATCATACGCATTTGACCCGCCACAAGCTCCGGGATCTTGGTTTAGAGGTTCTAAGTTTTTGGACCATGTCGAAAGTGCTTGACAATGTTTAAGTTGGCTACAAGAGAGGCTTGTGAAAATTGGTTGTCCGAGTTTTTTTACAAATTTGGACAAAGACATAGTAGTATTTGCCATGGCGTAAATAAAACAGATGAATCTGCGAGCATCAGCAAAAAGGGTATAATTCGTGTTACAAGAGTTGAAGTCAACAACACTAAGATGAGTTTCAGGATGCCCACAATCAAGTAATATGAGTGAAGTGCAGTTGGTTTTCAGAATATCGAGCATGAAACTACAGAGAAAGTTTACGCGGAAACGAAAAAAGGGTCAGGAACTACTTGAAGCCCTAGCAAATAAGTCTCGGAATCAACCGACTGGGCTTAGTTTCGATAAGCACATGGAAATGTTATTGAGAACAGCCTGACGAAGCAGTTGCTGTCAAATATCTTCCTCCGCTTTTTTGCTCTTTATTCAATGCTTTATAAAAAGAGTTACAGTGATCGGATTTAGTTCAATATAGGTATGCGCCGTTTTGTTCGATAATCTGTTTCCATCTTGACGGCAACTTCATAATACCCCCTTGTAGAACCCTCCCTCCTTATTTGCGTAGAACTCAGACACTTTTCACAAGCCTCTTTTGAGGCCAACTTTACACCATCAAGGACGTTCGTCATGGACAGGAACAGTCGATGTTTTCCATGATTTGATCGGTATTCGTCGTCACAGGTCTTCCGCCGGCTGGCTTATCCATGGTGTCGTTTTC
>JANSTU010041147.1:0-10926 GCA_027564075.1 Bolitophila hybrida | reverse complement strand
TGGCTCGAATGAAGAGGTGATCGCTGAAACTGAAGCTTATTTTGAGGCCAAAGACAAATCGTTTTACAAAAAAGGTGACGAAATGCTAGAGCAGCGTTGGACTGATTGTATCACTCTTGAAGGAATTTTTGTTGATGAAGATCGAATTTTGACAAAAAAAAATTGGGGCTTATTGAGTGATGTGTTATGCACATTTATAATGAATTAAATAAAAAAAATAAAAGACAAAATATTTTATAAAATAAATATTTTTTTACAAAAACATAATAAAATGTAAGATTGATGATCGTATTTTCAGAAAAAGGACATGCTTATAAAAATTTAGAAAAACAAAAGTGATGATATTTGTTTATTTAGTACTTGTTTTTTTTTTTGTTAATTGCTAAAAAAGTTGATTAACACCGGCAGTCAGAGGTTTCTCACTTTTGCTGATTAATTATTATTAGTACAGTGAATATTGTATATTTTAAATTTTTTGGTTAATTTAAGCATTTTATGGCGTATTTAGTGGTGTCTATTAAGTGAAAAAATGTAAAATGTTTCGGATTTTTTTCACTGTTCCGTTATGACATAAATTTACGCAATAAAGTGTATTTTGAAGTATAACGTCTGAAAGTTTAAAGTAAAAATATTCCAAATTCAGCCGATAGAATACATTTTGCGGAGACGCTGTAGAAAAGAAGCGCCTTGCAGTGTCTCTCGTATACCAAAAATCAAAAAAGATTTAATTTCTGGACATGTTAGAGCCGCAACAATGCCAATTTTTTTATATTAATATTTTTTTTAGACCGTTATTAAGCAAAAATCATGTTTTTCAGCACTAATAGTCTGCTGTAAACTCGAAAAAAGAACGTTGGGGCTTCGGAATATATGTTTAGAAAAATAGTGCAAAAGTAGAAATCGATCGGTTCCATATTCGCTTAGTTCTGATGAACACCGACATTTCCAGAAAAACGGTCTCACAATTTGTAATCAATGTGCTCAGATATTTGTTAAGACGAACATGCTACTCATGTTTAACGAGGCGTACAGAACCGGTTAATGACCTGAAGACTGGTTCATCATGCATCAACGTATCGACTTCTGGGCTGAAAACACAGTAAAATATCACAAAAATACAATATGGGATCAGGAAAGGAAAAGGCACACAAGAATGTCTAGCTAGTATCTCTACTGACGTGCAAACGACATTCAGCTTGAAGTCCGTGTGCTTAGCGACTTTTATGGATATAGACTCGGCTTACGACAACGTAGAAATTCGTATCCCAGCATGCAGAAGAGCTAACCAGATAATGCAGTAGAAGGATAAACTTCATGCGTTCAATATATGGCATTAACCCTATGGACATTCGGTTTCAGTTGGTAGCAAAGGCAATCCTGGTACCCAATCAACAGTTACGAGAAAGCATCTGAGAGTTGAACGAAATCAAGCCCAACGGTCCATTGGCAGTAATCACACTCCCAATTTTGGAACTGGAAACTACAGAAGTAGATAACATGCCATGCTACCAAACTATATACTCCAGTAATCTGTTTTCACCCAAGGTCTCGTGGAAAATGCAGCTGAAATTGATAGACACCCCCAAAGTCATCTTAGATTGAAGGCCGTACGGGCGGATCAGTGTTCGTCAATCTAGCACACAAATGCCTGTTTAAATTGAAAAACAAAACAGCATCAGTTTTCGTCGCCGAGATAACCGCAATTCTTCATGCCTGTAGATTTATAGAGTCCAACTACAGCCGAGGTTACTTTGTGATAGAATCCGACAGCATGTCAGCAATTAAAGGATCCGATTGATTGGAAATGCATCCCGAAAATATTGACTTCACTGTCCCTCCCTAGTCCAACCTAGTTCGTTGGATGTACACAATTTTTTTGAGACAAAAGTTAGTATAGTTTAGTATTGATAGTATATTTCCTAATTTGGTTATTTCAATTTGTATTAATTTTATTAAAATCTTATAGCCACAAACCAAATAAATGTTTTGAATAATCTATTTGCTGATCTTTTTAGATAGACTTTGTGACATAAACAAAAACACTCACCCAGTCTCAAACTGTTCATCTTCTCCAAGCCTTTTCCCAACATAAATAACTTCTTTGCACTTTTTTTTAACATTTCCATAATTCAGTGACATCAATTACTAGCAATTTCAGCAGTCACAGTTGGATACAAGTTTATCGAGACATGGTACTCGATATTGTTAATATATTTGCTCATAACATATAAATACAATTGCAGTTTTTCGCTGACTTCACATGAAAATCGCTGAAAATGTTAATACTATTTTTACTATTTTTTTTTGTAATGCATATTTTTCTACAAAGTGCGTTTTATTAGTAACTCATATTTTTAAATAAAATGCATATTTTCGTTAACGTTCTGTCCAAATCTTTTAAATATGTATTGTATAACTAGAACTTTAAAATGATTCGGATAGATACTCCTATTCAAAAATAGCAAAAGTAGCGTTAAACATGCTACGGCACTATCAAAATTACTAGTACGAGTATTACAGAATGTTGGAAAACATGTTAATCAACAGCACTGCATTTTAAAATATATTTCGAAGACAATTTTCAAAGATTCAAATTTACCCCCAAGAAAAACTTTTTTTCATTCCACCCAGTCTTCGACCCTTTCGAATATGTGAATGCGATAGAGAATAAATATTTACGTTTAAAAGAATGAAATGGCGATAAGTTGACCGGTGTGAAAAATATGTTTCATTTCGAAAACGTATATAGCTATTTCATGTTGATTTATATTAGCATTCTATTAGATTTATATACTGGTTATTTAATTTATATAAAGGTTGGGGAATGTCTTGTTCGAAAGGTGTTTTCACGTACTTCAACTCATTCCTTGATAGTATTGTGTTTGGTTGTCATCTTCGTAGTTATTGCAGAAATAGAGCAAAATAAAGAAAAATCCGGCATATTTTACAGTTTTACTACGGCAAAGGTAAAAATGCAACTAAGACGGCCAAAAAATGTGTAATGTTTATGGACCCGATACAGTGTCCAGTACAGCACAACGTTGGTTTCAACGATTTCGTTCGGGTGTATAAGATGTGGAAGATGCTTCTCGCTCTGAAAGGCCAATCGTCGAAAATGTGTGACCGGCATGTGAGTACTCGAGCCATCGTTCTGGAACTGAATATGAACCATACAACAGCTTCGAACCATTTGCATAAGCTTGGTATGACCAAACAACTCGCTATGTGGGTGCCACGCGATTTAACGCAATAAATCTTATGACCGAATTGATGTCTGCGATTCGCTAATGAATCGTTACGAAACCGAATTTTTTGAAGCGGATAGTGACTGGTGATGAAAAATTGGTTACATACGAGAACATAAAGCGTCAACGATCATGGTCGCAGCGCAGTGAGCCGGCCCAGACCATCGTCAAGCCCGGATGGACGGCCTACAAAGTTCTGCTGTGAGTTTGGTGGGATTGGAAGGGATTCATCCTCTATGAGCTGCTCAAAAGAGTGTTGTGTTCCCTCAAGACATCACTAGACCACATAAGTCTTTGCAGACCCGCCCGAAGCTCTGGAATCTTGGATGGAAGGTCCTGTCGCACCCTCCGTATAGTCCGGACCTGGCACCAAGTGATTACCATCTTTTCCGGTCAATAAAAAACTCTTTTGGCTATAGTAAGCTGGCCTCCAGAGAGAGGCTTGTAAAAATTGGTTGTCTGAGATTTTTGCCAATAGGGACAAGGATTTACATAATCGTGGAATTATGAAATTTCCGTCAAAATGGGCAGAAGTTATACTTCAAAACGGCGCATATTTGGTTTAAATCGGATCATTATAACTATATTGAATAAAGCGTTTAAAATAATCTAAAAATAACGCAAGACTATCAATTATCTAATTCCTGTCAAAAAACAAAAATCATATAAAAAATGCTAAAACATAATTGTTTCCGTTCTCATACCGTTCGTTTTTAAAAACACATGTCTTTACAGTTTTTGGTAAAATATTGGAAAATTTAAATACTAAAGTTAACTGTGCGAGAAGTATATTAAATTCTGGGAAAATATTCCACTGAAAATGTACTTAAACTTCCTTGAGTTATTATTCAGTTTATTTCTAATAGAGTTTAACCAAAAATTCAGTTGAAGAACGAAAAAATAATTACTAAAATTACACTGTAATTTTCAGTAATATTTAAAGTGATTTTTAACTATGTTGTATATCAATGATATTGCATTTCTCTCAAATCTTACTGAAGCTACAGTTGAATCTCGGCAATTTTTCTACCGTAAAAAGAAAACCAACATTTAACTGTTTTGAATGATTAGTATAATTTTTATCTCTTAACAAATCGCTATTTCCTTCTCATTATGTTTACCCACAGACACTGGCCCCGATTGCAAACGCTTGGACGATCCTTAACTATATAACTTATTTGTCTATACAATTATATATCTATATACACCTACACCGAACCTTCGCCTCTAACTACCCCAGAAAAACCTCTACTAAATATACCCCTACTTTCTACTACAGGTTCTAGAGTTTCTACTCACACATAAAACCGGACATGTACAATTCCGTGCTTATGAATATGCCTAATGTACACTTTCACCAACAAAACATTAGTCATACCCCACCAGCCCCATTGTACACAAAAATCAATCTCTAACCTTTCCCTAAAAATTACATAGCCATGTACGAAACACACTACACAAACAACTGCACAACACACCATTACATACATACCCGGAATCGCAGAGAATCTGGTTTTTACACAGCAGCCTTCGAGCAACCGCCCAATCTGAACAATCCCTCGACGGGCCTCCCGGGATTCACCTCCCCGCATATGCTCCTAAGCACCCACAACACCGTGCCCGTTTACCCAGCATGTAGACCCCACCCACAGCACAAGCTGTGACATCTCCAACAAGCTTCAGACCTATCAACACACCGCATGGGACCCACGGAGCTGAAAAGAATTACAAACTCCATATTTTCAGTTAAAAGCATATCTAGTTGTACAAATTATTCCCAAATTTCACTATTTTGAGTATTCAGTTATTTGCGATCCTAAAGTTTACCTTAGTAAATCCGTTCAGTTAAATTATATACATCCCGCAAACAAACTTAATAATATGTCACAAGCTATTAAAAAACCTTTTAAACAATTAATATTGTATAATAGTAAAGTTAAAGTTAGTTACTGTAAATTAACAGAAAAGTTTTACTGAAACATATCCTAAGCCATAATGTACATTTTCGGTGGTTTGATTACCTTAAATTAAAGATATATTTTTACCGGTTTTTTCAAAAGATTATTATATTATAGTTAAACATTTACCGAAAAGAAGGTTAATAATTGGTAAAACGTTCATACAAAATCTTCCCCATTCTGGGTGAAATAAACTATTTATAAACCAAAAAATTAACCGAATTTTAACCAAATTCAGTTAGATTCTGTGTGACTTTGTTACTTGGGTACTGCACTCTTAATAACCACAAAATAAATCGACTTAAAACTTGTTTAGACATGTTTTGCACATCAAGGACTTGAACTTGAACTTGAACTTGAACGAACATCGAATTTATTTGTTAATTAGGGTAGAATGGCTATTAGTATTTCAGTTTTAAATATGTTTAATAGAACAAATACCAATAGCTTCTTAAGATATTTGTTTATACTATCGATAATTAGATTGTAATAAAAACACAACAAACTTATTCTTATTCCGAAAATCACGCTTTTTCGGCGCACAAGTAGATAAACGAATTATTAATTAATATTATATTTACCACCGACTTCTTCTTTCAATTGACAATCTCCTCTTTCAAATAAATAATAAAAAACTCAATACTTCCACCACCATGCTTTTATCCCAAAAATAATTATTCTAATTTCTACAATTACAATTATTTATTTAATTAATTTATAACCAGGCTTTTCTATTAGGTTGTCTTATGAAAAAGTTTATTATTTTCCACCTGATACTTATGCAATAAATTAACTTAAAAGGTAAGCGGTGGAAAACACAGCGTCGCGTCGGCAGCCTTCCGAAGCTCTTATGTATACATCCAAGCAATGGCCATGACATTTCTCTAAGTGACAGTCTTAAAGCTCTGCAATATGTTTTTGCTCACAGAGGCAAAAGGGGGTTAGTGCGGTGTCAGAATGTGTCGTGCGATACAGCGGCAAATTAGCCTCTTTATTAGACAGGGATTTATGTGGACAGTGAGCGTTGCGCAAACATAATCTTTAATATATTTTATGTAGGACGAATAAATATAGTAATATTAAGAGAAGGTTCTCCTCAAGCGACCCAAAAAACGCCTATTTTTGCATATAACCGATTCGATTTTTTTGGACTTTTTTGTCATCTATTTAAGTTTATATATACATTTTTTTTGGCTCCTAATATGGCCGACACAGTTCTGTACGCCCGCTGCAATGGGGCCGCCTAAAAAAGTCGAGACCTGCTGGCCGGTAGGATTCTGGCTAATAATTAAAATTATATGATATTCGTTGGAGCTTGAACCAATCAAATCGAAAAAAATTGACAAATTATGACCGGTTTTCACGTTTTTTTTTTGCTCCACAAAGTTCTGTAAAATAAAAAAAGAAAAAAATATGGAAATAATCTACGCATTTAGGATAAAGCTCCAATAATTGTAATATTATTTAATATATAATAAAAAAAATCAAACCGATCCGTCCAGTAGTTTTGGAGAAATCCTACCGGCCAACTTGATAAACAGTGTTTCTCAGAAAACGCGTTTAAAGTTTTGACTAGGTTTTTTTTTGTAAATCACAAAAAAATGTTCCTCTCGGCTAATCAGCGATTTCTTCACTATTCAGCAAGCATCCCTCCATCTCGTACTGCTCATGTTGTGCTGATTGCCCAGCTTTCTTGCCAATACATCTGCTCTTGCGGCGTCAAACATTGCACCTTCGCCCCAGAAATACGTTTCTCGTCAGCGTTGCGTATAAAGGTAAAGGCTTCGTGCCCAGAGGTGATTCCCATCAGTTCCATGATTTTTAACAGCACACTATATGCACTCTATATACGTTGCAATTCTCCAATACTATTTTGTTTCTAAGATCAAATTGATAATTTTCACAATTTTAAGTATATAATATAATATAATATTATTATATACAAAGTTGCACAAATACACACTAGAATGAATATAATATTTAAATGGGCTCTTAAATCTGGAATTGCGATTTTGTCTATACGACTCTACGTCATTCAAAATCACTATTTACTCGTATCTGATCCCGAAGTACTACGCACAGATTGAAAACTTTTGGTATTTGCGTTCGTTTCCACATACACACATATTCAGCATATCGTGAATTTATTTTTTCCGTATGCGCAATAAACCGCGAAAAAGCATTTTCGCCGATGTTTATTTTGTATTTTATATAAGCGAAACGATGAACTGATGCTGTTGGTTGCTGAGCTGCGTTGGCTAATGAGCGTGAATAAACTTTTAAGTGTTCCACTGAGTGCGTACTTGAAGACTCATCGGCGGATACATTCACTTGCGCTCATCTCGGTTTACACAGTGTTTAAGTGTGTGCATCGTGCGCTATACGCAAGTTTTAAAGCGCTACTGCGAAAATACTGCTGATCAAATCGGAAAATCGTAATTGGAATCGGAGATTTGTATATGTAAACAGTAACAAAAACAGACGCGCACACATTATGTGCGGACAATAACACAAAATGTGTGTGAAGCACTCAGGCCAGGCAGAGGGTAATTGAAAAGTATTTGTGTGGCCGTTAGGGTATTTGCGATAACATTTCAGTATGGTGAATGTATATGGTAAAATAAGTCAATCAATAAAATCGATCAAAAATTATATTATTTCAATACCAAGCACATGTAAACTTAAAGTTTTGAAATTATATATTTAGATTAACTAAATTAGGTAATTAAAAAAGTTGCTTATTATTGTTAAATTATTTAGCGTAGAAAAAGTGGAAATAGAAAATCATTAAATAACATTTGAAATTCATTTAATTGAAGATATAAACGATTCAAATGTTCCTTTGGGCAAATTCTAAACTATGTTTGGAGTGTGTGTGTGTGTCTTTGAACGCATGAACTAAGCAAAGGAATAAATGAAATATTTTCAGCGCATTCAATTTCCTTTGGCCGCATGAACGTCATTTCAAGTTGCACGATGGAAAACCACTTTTAGTAATACAATTTATTTATATATATATTTCAATAGATTTATATAGAAAACACTACTGAATCGGAAAATTGCTTACTTGATATGAACTATATACTATAAAATGTATTATGTATTTTCCTAGATGTATCCCAACATATACAATATACATAATATACATATTACATATATGTACTCCACTAACATATTACAGTGTTTCTATAGTAAATGTACATAAATGAACATTGTACAGTGTACGAAAATTCCTAGTTCATATATCATATAGAAAGCAGTATAGCATGCGACCTGGGATTGCAATTGTATATTGATTGCGGTTATATATTTATTTATATATATATATATACAATACACATACGCATACATTTCGTCGCAATCCCAATAGAAAACCCTCTATACAACAAGTACTGTAATTGAAGACTGTATCGAAGTGCATTTAGTGCGTTGGCAGTTTATCTCATCAGCATCAGATGGATATTGAAAAACGATTTCGCTAGCGAACGTAAAAGCTTCACGCGAATTTGAAATAATTCACTCACAGACACATTTTCCGGTGCGCTGTACATACACACACACAAATTCTCAAATATAGATTGTGCATGTGTGTATGTGCATGTTTGTTTGTGTGAGTTATTGCAAACATGCACATTGCACATGCTTGCCTATTTAGCATGAGTGCATTATTTCTTTGTGGCTGTGTGGCAAATGCTTTTTTAGGCCACACATATAAACACCGCGATGGGCGAGCACTGTGGTTGGTTTTCCGCATGGAAGTGGAACAAAGGCATTGTTTTGACTGAATTCCGGGTGACACAAGAGTATTTTAATAACATATCACAGCGGAATAGAAATACATACCAAAAATGGCGAAATATGTGCTGTGAATAGGGGCATATTTTTTGTTTTTGCACTTTATTTTGATTAATTCCAGGATGTAAATTGATTGTTCTTCAAGCATATTATAATATACCTAGAAACTATAAAGCAGATATATAAAATATATATATAGTTTACAGAATACACTATACACATCAAAGCCTTTTCATGATCCAACAATGCATATATACAAGATAAACGCTTCGTAAACTAACAGCACACCAGCTTTATCTCATATTCCCATTTTGCGTTTGGATTCAAGTAATAAATATGTTTGTGGTTGTATGTATTAAATTTCATATTCTGTGGAAATACGCAATTTCTCTAAATCATTTTGTATGTGTATTATAACATCGAGCCATACGGCGGATCGATGTTAGATAGAAATCGTTCTTTTTTGTTAGTAAATACAAATTTCTTGGATTTCATACATTTTGCATTTAACATAAATTATCTGTTGCGAGAATCCATAGTGGAAGAATCAAAATTATTGGTGGAATGGGGCAATGGTAATATGCAATATAATACATGTATAAACCGATATAGCTATTTAATAGCTAATTTAACTAATGTAATATTTTATTATATATTTTTTTTAACAATATTAATTAAGAACTCTTACAAATTATAAAGCTGAAAAATGTTTTTTAACAAATTCTATTTTACTATTTCGTAATTTTTATTAAACAATCATAAAATAAATGCGTTCGATTTTTTTTTCTGAAATTGTATACAAAATATTATAATAATTTATCCTTATTTATTCTTTATTATTTTCACATACTATACTATTAATTATTTATTGGAACCATCTTTAGGTCAATAATTTTTAAATATATATATATTTAAGATCGCCTTCGATCAATATTTAAAAACTACACGATGAAAATATCCTTTCATTTCTCATTGGATCCTGTAATCCCTTGTGGGACATAGGGTCAGTGTGCGATGCCGCACACCGGATTAATTGACCATTACAGGTGTCAGGTCATGCTAATGTGTCGTTTG
This sequence comes from Bolitophila hybrida, assembly GCA_027564075.1. Taxonomy (NCBI): domain Eukaryota; kingdom Metazoa; phylum Arthropoda; class Insecta; order Diptera; family Mycetophilidae; genus Bolitophila; species Bolitophila hybrida. The sequence continues at coordinate 854 of JANSTU010041147.1, read as the reverse complement.
TGATGTGATACTCCTATAAATCTACTGATTTAAAGTGCTTCGAAAAACACTTCGGTCTGCCGGCTGGGATTTAACCGGCGACCTCCCATGAGCCAGGCCAACGCGTTAACCCACTCGGCTATGGCTACGGTTATCCTCTCATTTGCTATACGAAAAATCATTGAATTTTTATTATTAGACAATTTCATAATAATATATCTATATCATTAATGAAAATGTTGTAAAGATAAATGTAGATAAATGTGGAAAGACTTAAGGTCTATAGACAATTTACAATTTAAGGGTAGGGTATTTTCCCTGAAAAAGGCCTGTTTTTGAGGATTTTACGAGAGAATCCTTGTATATTATATACATCAGATACACTCCATGCCTTCTCTCACAGTAGGTACAATGATTACCTAGTTTCTTTATTCCAAATGTATCCCAGTCTGTACCCTTAAGTCATCCTGATATTACCGCCAATGTTACCCCCAACACCAGTGAGTTTTCTTTCAATCTTATAACTTTGGCTGAACTTATCCTTATCGTGTCTAAAGTTACTTCCTCCCATTGTTGCACCTTATCAGCTGCATATCATTAATGTCTGTCTAATGTTCTCTACGTTTCTTAAATCATTGAAACATTTACTAATAATTCCCCCGTTCTCATGAACTAAAATATTTCCGTCCTTTTAGTATTTTGAATTTCGTCGTATGACGTCATACCATCCGCGGCTCGAAACAACATGTTTTCTCTTGAAGAGCGTTTTGAAATTTTAAAAACTTTTTTTCAAAGTCAAGTGCTGTGTCGCCGAAACTGTACGAATTTTGAAAAGAAATATGGGTCGTGATAAAGCACCCACCGAAGGAGCTATT
>JANSTU010041136.1:0-10927 GCA_027564075.1 Bolitophila hybrida | reverse complement strand
AGTCGTCCCTGGTCGGACTCAATATCCAGCCCTCTTGTATAGTCTAATTTTCTAATTTTTGTTTACACATTTTGTTTTATTTATATACATCATTATATGTATTTTGTAAACAAGTATATTTTAAACATGTAAACGATGTATGCAGTCACTATTTGAGAGGTATATGTCCAACATAGTTGGAACGACTCCTTCCTCACTTAGTGATGCATGTTAAAAAAAATATATATGTATATAATATTCTCAGCCAAATTATCGGTAACTTATGTTATTTTAAGATAGTCCTACCTCTTACCTTTCCAAAATCTCCTAAACAAATCACAGATGTAATACAGTTCCAAAGTTATGACCATTTGACTGAAATGTACATTTTTTTTTTGGAAGCGGAATAACAGCACACATATTTATTTGTCTGTTCTATTTTTAACAAAAAAAGCTTTTTTAAAACTATTTTTTATATAAAGATTAATGTTGATGTTTTATCAATGAAAATGAGTTCGAGGAGGGTACCGATGAAAAATTGTATTACGAAAAGGACGATAAAGTTCGGTGAAATTTTAGCAAACCGTGTATTTTTTGATGTTATCCACGTGAAGCGAAATGATATGCAACGAAGATCAGAAGCGCGGCGGATATGCAAGCAGTAGGGGCGTAGTAAAATATTATTTTTGTTGCAAATGATGAAATAAACACAAAATCGATGCATCAACAACAAATATATCAGGTACCATCTGATTTAACTAATCCTAATAGCAGCAAACAGTTTATTTTCCAGTTACACAAACTCGGGAACACTTGTAGAATATTATTTAATTTTTATTAATAAATCAGAAAATAGAGTTTTCGTGAAATTGTATAGTTCTTTAAAGATTAAAACGTGTACTAGTGTACTACTGTATAGTTTTCCATTTTTGTTTAAATAAAATACCTATGTGTGAAACTTGTGTAAAATGTGAACTCGAACTTGTGTAAAATTTAACCGAAAGTTTTTAGCAAATGTATGTTATATGATAGGGCCCCTGTTCTTAATTACTCCACAATGCTCATAACCGACAGAACGTGAGTTCGAATCTAGGTACTGAGAAAAATCTTTTCACACATAGGTATTTTATTTAAAAAAAAAAATTGAAAACAATACATCTTAATTCCAATTTTATAGTTGTTGCCAATTTCCAATAGTCTTCTAAAAATATGAATTTCTCTCATTTCCTTTCATTTCAAAAACCAATAAATAAAACATTATGTTAAACATTAAAATATTTTGCAGATCTTGTATAATTGTAATATAACTATCAAAGTCATTTAACAAAGTACCTCCAAAAATGCATGGCAGCAAATTTTTCATTGTCACCCATAAATATTCGCGCTCCGACGCCAAAAATCCCATTTTCCATTGTCCAACAAATACAACAAAAAATAGTAGTGTTAATGTGAGATTCTCTAACACACATTCTTACGTACATACGTAATACATAAAATACAGAAAGTCACATTTATACATAAGAAACCAAATTAAATCGTCCGCAATAAACTATAAAAACACGCACGCACACAAAAGACAATTTCTGTCGACACACGAGAATATAGAAAAGGTTTCGCACACAAACACACTAAAATGTACAATACATTTATATATATATATTTAGTATATATATATATATATACGCATTAACGCAACCCCCAAAACATAAATTACAATCCAATATAAGCAGCCCAATAAAAAAATCCACTAAAGTTAAAATATAATGTCCGATAATAACCGTAACAATATATTAAAGTGTAATGAACAGAGGAATATATATATATATGTATACGACGTGTATATATATATATATGCCCAAATACATTGTATACATACATATGTATACATATACCTATAAGAAGTCCGTTTAAAGACGTTCGGGCGTCTTGGAAATATATATGTTATCGGAGGTGGGGATGTGCGGTCGTATCGCCTCGCACCGTTTGGTAAATATGGGTTGTACAAATTTATGTTCACGATCAAAAGGTAATGTTACGACCTATGCAAACTGGCACACGCACACAAACACACACACACATGTGTAACGAGTAAGCACCCACATAAGTATATATAGTTATAGTATACTATATAGTTAGAGTACATATATTTTATACCAGAATTTGTCCAATTGCGCTCACCTTTGACAAGTACTGGAAAAAAGCTCTGGCTCTAGATGAAGCATAGAGCTTAAACGGAGTGGTCAAGCTAGAATTTTACCACACACACACACATGCAAACATGCATATAAATCGCGAGCACAGGGGTAAACGAAGGACGCATGTATTGAAAAAGGGTGCGCGCGTTTATTGCCAATGACCTACACAGATTTTTATGGATGCTTAGAAGCGTCCATGTCGCATGTTAAGTTCCGATTCCGGTCAAACCAACACGATGACGGGCATTCCGAAAAACCCATTCAACCAAGTATATTATACAGTTTGATTCGCGTGCAATTCTATTCGATCTATATATATTCTATTGCCTGGTAAGCTCAGTGAAACACGCAATAGGTATAAGGTTTGTGGGCAACAGGGGTGCTCGAGCTGAAGAGGTATAAAAAACCATTCTGCAAGAAGGGTAGATAATTAGGCCATAACAGTTACTTCGGGAATTATCAACTAATGTAATGTTTGCTCATAAATCTATAGGGTTTATAACCTGTATGAGCTTGCGTGTGCTTATATATATATAGACTAGGGTGCGAGGGTTGCGTCAGGTGGATAACCGTATTAAAAGATGTGTAGATATTGGGCAATAGAAGAGGCGTTAAGATAAAAATAGAAACGGCAGCCAACAAGTTTGCGTCGTCACGGCGGGCGGGCGGCGGCAAAGTGCTGATTGTGAGCACGAGCTCACATAAAATAACGCTTATATGGATTTAGAAGCACCAGAGTGCCAGCCTGTAAATTCACCGTTTATAGTATTTCACTGAGTGTGATGAACGATTTAATTCTGATTATAATTGGGCTTTTTTAAATCCGACTCAGTTGAATCAATGGTGAAATTAATAAGCAGCACTAGAAATATATCCAACAAACACAACAACAATAACTAAAAGACCGCATAATACATTGTCATATTGTTGTTGTTTATTTTGATATTGAAAGAATCGAGTACCGCCTTACATCGAGTAAATTAGCGCAGATCCATACCAGACAGTTCGCACAATAAAAAATAACTAATCATGCTTCGATACCGTGTCCCGTAAAGAATTACAGAGGTAATAATGAGATGTTCATGTGGCAATTAAAAAAATATATTATAGTCTTAGTCGAATTATTTGACGACGACGCTGAACTTCGCAAAGTCAAGTTATGCTTATTCGAGAACAGATGACAATGTCAATGCTGCACCCGTCCATTAACTTCGTCTTTTTTGCTTTGATACGAAGATCGACTAGTCTGATTGAATCATCTCAGCAATGTTGCTAACATGTTGCTAAATCTAAATAAATTGTTGTAGAAATGTTGTCGCAACAAATGTACGACACAACTAAAGCATCCCTTAATCGTCGCTAACATGTTTCTTATATATATTATTCCTTTTAAATAATAATCCACGTATTTGAAATTTAAATATATGTTATGTTGCTACAACGTATTTTTGCAAATGCTGTTGCATAAATAATTGCTAACAATCTATATGGTGCAAACGAAAATAAAATATTGCAATATGTGCTGCAGATTGTTATTTGGGATATGTGTGTTGCTCAGGAACGGGATCTTTAATCTTTATTATTCATTATAAATGGCTTTTAATTTATAATTTGAGGTATGTGTAAATAGTTTTTCAACCGTGATAAGTATTTTATATTTTTAAATAATACTTTTCTCTCATTTAAATTAATGTGCGCTTCGGCACTGAAAACAACATTTTGAATGTGTTTTTTGTGTGTATCTCCACTCCACTTACTAGGAGCTAGTAAGGAGCATATCGGCGGACGTCTTCTTGGCGGCGCGAAAAAAATAATGAAATTCATTATTATTCTATTACTTTACCTCTTACCACTCAGCTAATCACAAAAATAATAAAATAGTAATTTGCAACTTTGGCTTTGGTGGCAGAAGATAAACTAGTCGGCAGTGGTGTTAAATATGTCTTGCCGAAAGACAAACTAGAGGACAATGGTGACAAATGGTGATCGCAGATAAAAAACCAGTGGCGGCAATGGCGTAGCTATAAATTAAATTAAAATATATTTAATTAAATATATATATTAAATAAATAGTGTAAATAATGTAAACAAAATAAATATGTTTAACTTACGTTTATCCGTCTTGATTTTCCCTGTTGAAGACTGAGTTGAAAATTGTTTCATTACTGAGGTCGGATCGGAGCATTGTCTGTAAAATTCAAAATTATAAGCTAAATTATATATAACAAAACATATACTTACATTTTGAAAGTGGCGGAAGTGAAGGATTACAGTTTTTGTTTTTGCAGGAGAGTGTAAATTGTTTTTTAACCAAAAGAAGATACATATTTATTCCTAATTAGTTTTAATTAATTTTATTTACCATATTTATTTTGGTTTGATGTTCTCTTTCCTAATAAGTAATTGGTTTTAGGAGCTATAAATAAAATAGAATTATGTTTAATTTATATTAATTATTTAATTACCGTTTATAGCTGTAGGTACTGGCTACTTGGTGTTCATCTAAATATTTTAAATTAGTATTAATAAAATATGCAGAAATAAAAATTAATTTATTTAATGAAACATTTTTGATTTTTTTTAAAATAAACTTTATTTAATTGATGTGTGTATTATTGGAATTAAGACAAATTTAACATTAAGGGGTATGCTATAAAATTTATATAATATTTCATCTCTACTAAATATTTCTTCCTCGCTGTTTAAATCATTTGCCGGCCAAAGCATTCATGACTGGTACAAAGTCACATGCTTCAAATGAAGGTTGTCCTAAATGTGACCAGGTCTGTGGGAGAAGCGGAACACGTCTATTGTATCAAAATGTTTCGAATAATTTACGTACGGACGAAACATTTTCGGATCGGATGCATATTAATCATCACCAGGAAAACTTCCATCGACAATTTTCTAGGTTAGAGCATATGGATATTGGCATATACCCCGATAGATCCCATACACAAAAATATTATTTGTTTTTTTTTTAAGAAAAAAGCAACTAGTCTAATTAATTATAATAATTTGTATGAAACTTATAATTTAAGATTTAAGACTTTTATTTATAAAATATGTTCCAAATGAGTTTGACAGGAATCTTAGAGACTTATGCGAATTAAATCAATTCAAAGCGAATGAATTCTCTCCACTCATTATGTATACTCTTCCTGTACTTTTGCATGAATTAGTCAGTCTGAAAGTATACCGCCAAGTCATAATTTTGCATGCAGCCCTAAGACTTTTAGAAGATAAGGATTTTTATTATAACAATATAGATAGGGCGCAAGAATTAATTAACGAATTTGTTTTGAATTACAGTACAGTGTTTGGCGATATTTGTTTACATTTAATACGCGTGTTTTGTTGCATTTGCCTGAATGTGTACGTTAGTACGGCCCACTTAATAGTTTTTCCGCATATGTATTTGAGAATAATAATATGGTAATTAAGTCCTTATTGCGTAAGATAAGATAAGCTCCTATTATAAATGGTCAAATATTTTTACGGTTTACAAAATAACCCATAATGGGCCATATAGTTCTATGTGAGCTTTTACTCACACTTAATCCATCCAGAAAATTGTAGTTACATCGCAAAAGACATTTTTCGATTCCGTAGTAGTATAGCTGACCAGGACAACATTCTCGAACAGCGATTACTTCTCGTGTGGTTTTCAACGATGTTTTCGCTTTTTCAAACCTACGCAAAACATCCAAAAGTTTGTCCAGCATGTTATGACACGCGGTTTCTTAGAGCCCACACAGCTAACTCATGATTAAGAGTTTGTGCTTCAGGATCATCTTGCTCTGCATCTTCATCTTGATCAACATCTTCTTCTGAATTTTCAGAATAAGAGAGAGTCTTCATTGACTTCTGATCCAAATTCTTCACTAAAACTAAAACTAAAACACTAAACACAATCACAAAATTCACAAAAAATATGTAGACAAACCGAAAACTGACAATACCGTCCGAAAGACGAGCAATAATCGCGGTGAATATGTAAAAGTGCACAACAAAACGACGCGAAAACTATGCGGAATTATTAGCATTTGCAAGTACTTAAAAGTACTGTTTAATTTAATGATTTAATAAACTCTAAAATAAATACAAATGGATGCTGCTAAATTGAAGTTGGCGGTTAGTACATACATTTTTGTGAAATATTGAGAACATAGTAGAATTACGTGCAAACATTTAATAAACGGAATCTATTTGTTTATACTGGATCAAAATAATAAATATCAATTGTTTTGTAGTAAAACATTTAAAAATAAACTAAAATAAAATAATTATTTTGATTAAAATTGTCAGATATTGTATCAAATAATAATAAAATATCCGAAAAATGTATTAAAACTAAATCGAAATTATACATTTTAAAACAAATATAATAAATTGTATTATAGGTAAATATTTATATTAAAAGGCCCATTTTATTATTTTTTTTATTTTATTATTGTAAAAGATTTAAAAATGAATTTACAACAAAAGTAAAGGAATATTTATTGCAAAATAGAAATTAAATATTATATTAAAATGCATTTCAGATCATCTCTAACCCGGCAATCGTAATCAATGAGACACTGCCTTGTGAAATTACATGTTGTGAAATTACTTCACATTGTAAAATTACATCCCGGGTCAGATGGACTATACTCCGAGTAGTTACTTTAAGACACAAGGCTGGAAAAATAAAGACAATACTTGTATATATTATGTAACTACCGCCGGGCCCGCGGGCGGCGACGTGCCTAAAATTACTCTTTGTAATAACATTTTGTATTCATTCAATATTTTAAATAATACATTGAGTTGTGTACATCATTTTATTTTGATAACTGAAATGCTTTCTGGTAAAAAATATTTTTTGTTTGTTCGTCTGGTAAGTAAATAAATAAAGCAGAAGGTTTGCCTATGCAAATCGTACTGGAACTTGAGGGCGTTTGAAATCGAATGGCAAATCATTTGGAACCACTGGAATACGTGGAATCAAAACGTCTTCTCTTTTGTACTTCCCATTAAGAATTGCTACTTGAATTATGTTTTTCTATAGCTTTTTCACAGCATCTCTTGCACCATTGCTTAGTCGAGGTTGATTTATATTTCCGCATAATAATTACAGTTCAAATTGTCTATTGGAGAATATGTGGTGGCAATCCGAGCAATTCAATTAAATTAAATTGGAATTTTTCCTTTTCCGTTATTCAGCTACTGTGTTGGGAGGTATATGGCCATTTTGCCGAATGCCGTTTCTCCGAATTAGCCGTTTCGCCGAATTTGCTGGTTTGACGAATTTGCCGTGTTTGTTTTGCAATTCCAGATGTTTTCGAGATGTTACGACATGTTGGATTTTCAATAATTTGCATATAAGGCAACTTAAGTGCTTGTTCCTGATCATAGAGTGTCTTCAGACATAATCAATGCTTCATTATGCATTTCCGCTGTGATTTGTAATTCTGGATTTGAAGTGGTGCGACGACCAATGTTTATCCGTCTGATTTTAGAATTAGTCGGCGCTGATGAAACCCACCCCTAAGGTTTTTTTAAAAAAGGGTTAAATTCATATTTTGAGGTGTGGGGGGACGTACCGAGAAGTGTATGGTATCAACTAAAAGGTATTTTACATACACTTTGAATAAAATCAGATAATCCTTAAAGGAGATAGGGGCAAAAAGGTTCTTTTTTTGTATTTGTATGTAAAGAAGGGAGGGGTGAGAGGGTTTAAAAAATTTAATGGGTAATTATTAAAGATTAATAGTATCCGCATACAGCCATACTATTTTATGGTTCGTGGAAATTACATTTTTTCAAAATAAAAAAACTAATGGAAAAAACAAATTTATTTATAAAAAGCACCCGATAGTTAGGGGTAATTTTTTTAAGGGTGTTTGTGTTTTATCATAAAAGCTATACCTATTTATTAAAAAAGAAAAAGGAAATCGGACGTTTGTGGGCTGATTGCAGTTTTTACATGTTACCAGATAGAGTAGAATAGAAGGTACTATTCCTTGACCCTCTATCCGACGTTCTCAAGGTTGTTTTCCTTAACTTGATTTAAAAGGTGTTGGCCATAGGGTACTAGTCCTTGGCCCTCTATCTACTGTACTCACGGTTGTTTTAACTTAGCGTGATTAAAAATGTGTTGGCTAAATTTAAATTGCCACCACGCCTAAAGTATAATTTCCACGAACCCTAGAATAGTATGGCTGTGTGCGGACACTCCAAATCTTTAATAACTATTAATTTTTTTTAACCCTTTTATCTCCCCTCTTTATACACAAATACACAAAATGACTTTATACCTCCCTTAAGGGTTGTCCGATTTTATTCAACTTTTTTCTTAAAACATAGGTTTTCCTTTCCTTTTAACCTTTCAGTTAATACCATACAATCCTGGGCACCTCCCCCACACCTCAAAATATGACCATTACCGTTTTTTCAAAAACTTTGATGCCCTCTCACACCTAAGGGTTTTAATAGCGCCAAATATTTTTTTGTGGATTTGGGGTATACAAATGTCGATTCGCCATAAATTGTTTTGATTCGTTTGACAATCAAATCTTTTTGAAAAAACTAAAACTATGGTCGATTTGGAAATGTGAAAAATTTAGGAAATCGTTATGTGGATTTTATTTTTTAGACATATATATTTTTTTTAATAAAAAATAGTCGAATTCGTTAAAACGTTCATTAGTTATTGCAATACCAACGTACATTATTTCATTTTTATTTTGCTAGGAAAAAATGATGACAAACGATGATTTATCCAGCATATCCATTTCCAATAGGTGAGTACGACGAATATTCCGCAGTTTGAAAGGGATTTTTGTAAATATGCGAGATGTTCGACCTCTGAGGAGCATCTCAATGCCAAAAATCTACGGCCATACAGAAGCACTGTCAGTTTTTCACATGAAAAATGCCGCAATAAAAATTTGATTTTCTAAACATTCAACAACTCACGCAAGGCAAGCTCATTAGATTTATTAATATAAAAATGAAAATGCCAGTGCGTCAAAAAAATCGTTGACCTAGAAAAATCGCAAAAATATATATAAAAAACACTTTAAAAATTCTACGTATATATGTTTTTTTCTATGTTTTCAAATGCAAATTATTTAATATACCATTTTGCTATATATGATAGCAACCAAGCGTGAGTTTTATGTTCAGTAATTTTTGAATGAGTTCATACGTAAAAAGCAAATATTTTATATAATATAATATGTATATATGTATTGTGTATAACATGTGATTTATATACGAGTATGTAGATCTCCATATGTACGATAAAATATAATTAAAATTATGGCTTCAAATACAAGTTAAAAGTCGCCAATTTGAAGGAGATCGACAGCGTGGCACCAGAACAATAGTCTATTGAAGCAATTTCCCCAACTTACAATTCCCCGAAAATAAATATCATGAAAAACAAACACCTTTTTATATTTCCTTAACTAAAACAATCCTTGGGAATGACAACCTAGAGCCCTGGAACCAAGACCCTTTCAATATTTTCTTACCTATTTACCCCAAAAAGGCAAAGTGGTTCCAACTATTTACCTTTAATATTTGACCATAATATTTTTAAAAGCCTCTCTCTTCTCCTTCTTATTCAAAATGTATACCTAAAAAACAACGTGCAGAGATTGGTTTCGCCGTGTCAGTCTGCAATTTTGTTGTCAAAATTTTAAAAGCTATGTAGTATGTATTTGTATATAAAATAAATTAAAGTAGATATTAAACAAACATTTCCTGAAAGTACCAGCAAAAAGCCTATAATAAAGTTTTTTCTAGTGACTTGATATAATACGTACATAACCACCAAGCATACATGTGTGTATGTCTGTCTGGATGTGTGTGTGTGTGTGTTTGTGCTTCCGTTCCGAAAGTAATAAAACTTTTAAAAGTTTAGTGAAAATTTTGATTAGTTTTAAGAAGAGAGCCACATATGTTCTTATTCGGCTGACGCACGTGTCAATAAATTGATGTGGTGTCTTCTTGCCTCACATCGTAACTATATAGCAATCTACGAGCTATATATACTTTATATGTATATATAAATACTATGAGAAAAAGAGCCACATGGACCAAGGGCGAATACCTACATATATATATATATATATATATATATATATGGGTTCACACAATTTGCAGAAAAGTTTTAATCAATAAAATAAAAACGACCAAATTGAATTTGTAGCAAGTTTATGTACAATATAAACATATAAATAAGAATATATATTGTAAATGCTAGAATTGTATATACATACTCATCTGCGCGCCAAAAAAGTTATTGAAAACTAAGTTCGAAAAGACGCAACAGAGCGTCGGACGTGCAACAGTCCGAAATCTGCGAAAATTCCATACTACACAAACATTATAAAATATATACAAACAAGCTTTTATAAACAGTATATAATATATATACTAATAGCTTTCTATACACACTAAAGTATAGCTTAAACGTTCGCTTTTCGAACAAAGTAATTAAAATGTTCTTTTGTATCGACAGCTAATTTTCAGTAAAACATAAAGTTCCAGTTTTGTGCACCAATTTATATAATATAATTATACACACAAAAAGTCCAATTAATTTACGGGCGTGCGCGCTGGCGTCAAAGAAAAACACGAGCAAATTTTCAAAGAAGAAAATGCACTATATATATATATGATTTTTTTTGTTATTATATATATATATATATATATAAGCTCGTCCGGCAGAGTGTCAACCAGTTGTTGCAAATGCCATTATC